>JAPYYJ010001096.1:0-14666 GCA_028533885.1 Nasua narica | reverse complement strand
GATACCACCTTACACCAGTTAGAATGGCAAAAATTGACAGGGTAAGAAGCAACCAGTGTTGGAGAGGTTGTGGAGAAAGAGGAACCCTCTTCCACTGTTGGTGGGTTGCAGGTTGGTGCAGCCACTTTGGAAAACAGTGTGGAGCTTCCTGAAAAAGTTAAAAATAGAGCTACTCCATGACCCAGCAATTACACCAGTAGGTATTTACCCCAAAGATACAGATGTAGTGAAAAGAAGGGTCACATGCACCCCAAAGTTCACAGCAGCAATGTCCACAATAGCCAAACTGTGGAAAGAGCAGAGATGCCCTTCAACAGACAAATGGATAAAGAAAATGTGGTCCATATATACAATGTAGTGTTACTCAGCCATCAGAAAGGATGAATATCCAACTTGTGCATCAACATGGATGGAACTGGAGGAGATTATGCTAAGTGAAAAAAGTCAAGCAGAGAAAATCAATTATCATATGGTTTCACCTATTTGTGAAACATAAGGAGTAGCATGGAGGACATTAGGGGAAGGAAGGGAAAAATGAAGGGGGGAAATCGGAGGGAGAGATGAACCATGAGAGACTACAGACTCTCATGTCTGTAACATGAGAGTTACACTACTTATTTTAACAATGCTGAGAAAAGGATATTTTATTATCTTGACCATAGGTTATAATTATTATTTATAAGTTATATAAATGCAGACTGATTATCTTTAAAGTTTCAAAGAGCCAAATACAAATAAAGCACAGAAAATTAACTGAAAAAAGTTCTGACACAATTCTTCCACATGTTATACGTAATTGCAGGAAGAATCATTGCAATAATTACCCAAAGTCATATTAAAGGTAACAAAAGAGATGTTTGGTCATAAATGTAAATTCAAAGGTATATCTATAATAATAGATCAAAGTGTATCTGTAATTTCGAATAGTAATAAGCATGTTAGTTTGCAATACTGTATTCTTCAATGAAATATGCAGGCAGATCGAGGATAAACTATTGGGTAGTCTTATCAATCAGGCCACCTTTCAGGACAGATTTTCAGGGTAGTGTTCTACACATGTAACCGAACCGTCTGTAATTATTCTAGAGCCAGTACTTTATTTGCAGAGTCTGCACATCAAAATATAACAAATAATTATACATCAGGATTGGGAGAAATACCAAGTATTATTTCACAACTACCACTATGTGTTTCTTCTTCTCTGACACAATTGACACAGATCCAGGCTTGCTATGTTTGAGACAATTCACCCCCTTTCGTCGGCGAGCTTCCTTCATGATGCGCTGTTCCTGGATCTGGTTGTAGATAGATTTTGGGAGATGCCGGTGACGAGCAATGCGTTTTATATGAGGTTGATATTGAAATTTCTCCTTCAACTTCTGGTTATAATCTTTGGCTGCTTTTTCTCGTGATGTAAGCACACCCAATTTTTCAGAAGCATTAGCTTTCCATAGACGAATGTTCATTTCATCAGATCCACACATAATATATTTGCTGTCAGAAGTCCATTTTACACAGATAACATGTTGCGTTCTCTTTGTGTGATAAACTTCCCTGCTTCTACTTTTGTCCACAGGAAAGATATGAATAGATTTATCAAAACTAGCAGACAGTTTTGTTTCCTCAGGGAAACAAACTGAGGGTTTTAAGGGGAGGAGGTGGGGGAATGGGTTAACCGGATGATGGGCGTTAAGGAGGGCAGGTGTTGCATGGAGCACTGGGTGTTATACACAAACAACGAATCATGAAACACTACCTCAGGAACTACTGATGTACTGTATGGTGACTAATATAATAAAAAAAAATAGCATCCAGTAAAAATTCCCTGAAATCACATAGATGACCATTCATGTAAACAGGTGTTAATGAGGTGGGATGAGGGGGAACTTGTGGTGCTCAAATAGCAAGGGAGGATTCAGGGACGCCTGGGTGGCTCAGCTCAGGTCACGATTCCAGTGTCCGGGGATGGGAGTCCCACATCTGGCTCCTTGCTCAACAGGGAGCCTGGTTCTCCTTCTGCCGCCTCTGCCTGCCACTCCCCTTACTTGTGCTCCCTCTCTCTCTGACAGATAAATAAAATCTTACCAAAACAAAAAAAAAGAAAGAAAGAAAAGAAGGATTCATTCCTGATTTCTTATTCCCATCAGACCATTTATTGTCTCACAGTTTGGATTTCAGACTTCCTAGCTTTATTCATTCTTGCAGCTTTCTTATGAGCAGATCAATACTGCTTTTCAGAGTGATCCGGTGGGAATCAGACTGTTGTGGCTCTAAAACTCACTGTGCCCTAGCTAAACCAGCTTCAAACTATGATTTAAATACCTGAATAATGTGGGATTCTAGCTGTTAGGGATAGCAGGAATTCCTTGTTAGGAACTGTGTAGTGAGAAGGCATGCACGGATTTTTCAGTTAGGTCAGGATCCAAAATCTGATTCTGCGACTTCATTACTGAGACCGTGGCAAGTAATTTAACTTTCTTGGGCTGTGATTTTTCAACCTGTGCCATTTCAGGGAAAGATCAGGATCTTCTAGAGTATTCAGAGAAATCTTGAAGGTTTTTGTGAAGAAGAAATGTATTATTTGGGCTGGTTACACAAGAGTGGGATAAGCCAAGAGGGTAGAGGGTGGCCCTTCAAAGCTATGATCTGATGAATTACAGGATAGTTGAATATATGTATGAGGTAGTCTCGGACAATTGCTGTAAATATTCACTCATATTTAATACTTTGCATGTGGTAATTGTACTACTTCTTAGAAAAGTTATAAGCGTTGGAATGAAGGAATTTAGCGTTTAGCTTCTCTGGTTCTTTTTTTGGTTTTGATCATCTTTGTTCAGGTATAATTTTATATGATAAAATTCAACCATTTAAGCCCTCAATTCAGTAAGTTTTCTTGTAGTATACAGGCATATCCACCAGCAGTTCAGAATAGAGCACGTCCATCATCCTGAAAAGTTCCTTCCTGTCCCTTTGCATCAGTCACCAATTCCTGTACCCTAGCTGCTGAAACCTTCTAGAATGTCCTATAAATGGAGTCATTCAGCTTGTTGTCTTATGTATGTGACTTTTTTCACTTACCAAATGCTTCTGAGATTGATCCCTGTGATTGTGTTTATCAGTAGTTTGTCCCTTTTCAGTGTTGAGTGGGGTTCTCTTAGGTGTGTATACCATAATCTTGTTTGTTCATTGAATGCCGGTGATAGACCCGATTCTTAAGAATTATCCTTTTAGTTGGAATCTGTTCCCACCTTTTTCAAGTGATTCTTTGGGAGGAATGTTAGTTTTTTTAGCCAGAGCCAAACATAATTTTCAAAGTTGTCACTTCTACACTAGAAGTGAGATAAATAGTAGAAGAGATTTATACATAATGCTTCTATTCTACTCTATCTTAGTGAAAATCTTGCAAAAGCTTACTCAATACTATTAGTTTTTTTATGGAATAAGACAATAAATATAAAATTGTTAGGGAATAAATTGGTGTCAAGGTTCTGAGCAGATACTGTGATCTTAATAACCTCTAATATAGATGACAGTTGAATTCAGTAGACCTGTAACTAATTTTCTCAGTGATTGGAATTTATTTAACTAATGTTAATGCATTTCATGGCATATCTTAAAAAATATATACTTTGAGTATGCTTGAACGTATATAGAAAGGAAACAAGTATATACTTGCTTGAGGAAATCCAAAGATCATTGGTTTACCTTGATTTCTTCTAAGCCTAGCCTTAAGAATTTTAGCTTACCTTAAGAAATTTAGTCATTTTAGTCAAACAAATTTTTATTAAAAAGTATTTATGCAGTCAAATACAAAGCTCTGTGAGCATGTCAACATTATTGGGTCTTCGAATCAAAATGATGCAAGGTAAAAATGATTAGCACATTTAAAAGAAAATTTGTAATAGGAGTCTTGTTATTAAAGAACCCTATACAGTAAACTGTGAGGGCATATTTATCTTGAATTGTTGATTGAATTAGTTTTGTAATATATTTTAGTCTGTTGGTTATCAAAGGCTGTAAATCAGAGATCTCAAAAGTTATCCATGCATAGCTCTGAATCATTTCAGGGGGTCGGGGGCAGAATGTGTATGCAGAGATGCTATGTTTGTCAGATCATGCATGAAGTCAGAATAAATTTTCAGAGGGAAATCATTTTAAGCAGCTGCAGGAAGTCAGTTTACAACTAAATTTAATCAGAGGCATTGTTCTTTATGGCTATTCTATTTCATAAAGTATGTTCCTGACAAAACCCTTTTCCTTTCCTGCACTGTGGATGGAGTCTTCAGAAATAAATTACCCCTCAGATGATTTTTCAGAGAAACCTGGATCATCTTTCAAAAGTTTTGAGTAACGCATAGCGCTTTTAATTTTGCTTTATGAAAAGAAATAAACTTGAATAGTTTTAGCAGTTAATACAACTTAAGAGCTCATGTTTTTCAAGGTTTTTGACTAATTTTCAATATATTATTAGATTACTGAGTTAGTAATAATTGAGAATAGTCACATAATATGTGTGTATACTTATGTTATTTATCAGAAAGTTGTAGAATGGTCCATGTGTTCACACTTATTTAAGTATGTGTATATACATGCATGCTTCCACACATACATTGAGGTACTTCTGTGGAGTTTTCTTGTTATTAAAATTTTGGTAAGTCAAGGGGAGAGAGTCAATTATCTTATGGTCTCACTTACATGTGGAGTATAAAGAAAATCGTGGAGGGCATTGTGAGAAGGAAGGGAAGGGTGAATGGGGGAAAATCGGAGGGGTGATGAACCAGGAGAGACTGTGGACTCTGAGCAACAAACTGAGGGTTTTGGAGAGGGGGGCGGTGGGCGAGCCTGGTGGTGGGTATTGAGAAGGGCACATATTGCATGGAGCACTGGGTGTGGTACATGAACAATCAATCTTGTAACACTGAAAAATTAAACATATTTGGGGAGAAAAAAAATATTTCGGTGGATGGCCTTCTAGATTCTTCTACCCATACGTATGCAGATATCTTCACCTTAATAAATTATACTATGTAAAAAAATTTTTTTTGGTTTTGTATTATCAGACCAATAGTAAGCAGAATAACTCCAACAATAAGACAGCATGCATTATTTGTTGACACATCATTATAAGACATGAAACTTGAGTTGATGGTTAGGTTGTACCTGAACCAGCCATGGGCTTCCTATTAATAGGGGTCAGAAAAGTGACAGCTAGAATTCAGTTAAAGCAAGAACTAGTTAATAAATTTTGTGAGAATATACCCAAATGGCATTTATACCAAGATAAGCTCTGGACTTTCACTTACAGTTCTGGGTTAAAGATCTGAGAGGTGTTTGAGACTATATTCCTTGAAGACTTCAATTTTGCCTCTAGCCCAGGAATTCAAGAATATACTAAAGACTCTCAGAAAGGCTACTTAAAATAAAACAGAAAGCCTTTTACCACCCTAAGGGAAAAAAAACTGTGTAAATACATATATACACACACATTTTTGAATGTGTACATGTATATATTATGTCTAATATGCTTACGTCTGGATATTATATGATCTAAGCAATAGAAGAGAGCTTCTCCTCAGAAAGTCAGAGGAAGAACTTAAATGATGAGCAAGGAGACACTAGACTTTAAATGCCCAGGTTGATAGGAACTATAATAATAATAATAATAAAGTCATGAATATTTGAAATGTTAACTTCATCTCCAAATTGTAGGATTTAGAAATTGTACTTAGCACTTCTGTTGAATGAGATCAGCTGTGCTTTGCTCAGACTATAGGGAAGGTGTTCATCCCACAGAATTTAGATCTATGAACTCTGTTTTTGGCTTTGGATGTCAGGTTATGTGCATTTGTGCCGGGTACCGTGCATGGGTACCTGACATCTGGGGTGTGCTACATAGGCAGGATGGGTCATGGTGGGAATGGTTGTTTAAGCACTAGTGTTCTTCGGCAATGATTATTTAAAATATTGGTGTCCTCTAAATACTGGTTTCCTACTCGGTCAATTATTTTAAAAGCTATTGGCATGCCCATTGAAATGCCAGGGAGTTAGTTTTAACATCACACAGAGATACTTTTTTGCAGAACACTGTATCTGATTAACTTATAAAAACCCTATTCTTAAAAAAAAAAAACAAAAAACCAAAAACCCTCTTTAAAAATCCTTTATAACATCCCTCTTGTGCTTTCTTCCAAGTATTAAAATCCCTTCAAAACTCTGCTCATGTGTTGTGTCTCACCAAAAGTCTTTGCTGGTAACTACCAGTTTCCATAGACCTAAGTTAGGCATAAATTAAAATTTTCTAAGCAATCCTTGACTATCATCCCACATTATGTTGAAATTGTCTATCAATGTTTCTACTTAATTAGACAGAATTCCTTGTTTTATTAATCTTGGGAAATAACTCTACCACATGGGACCAAATTTAACAATTAAAATTGATAAATATTTTTAAGTGAGCAGTATTACTCCTTTTAGATAGTTTTCCCTGAAAATAATAATAATAATTTCCTCACAGACTAATAGATAAGAAATCCTGAATGAACTAGATAAGGGTATCTGGTGGCTAGATTTCTTGCTTTAACAGGTTATAGTCAGTGTCCTTCTGGAATGTTTTCCTACTCACTGCTTTCCTTAACATTTATCACAACACATTGGAATCCCCTCTTTGCATGTTCCTGCCAGCCTATCACCCAGTGAAAGCATTGCATCGTCACTAGCTTTTTCACACTCTCGTCCCCAATAAGTAGGTCACTATATGCTTAATAGTTAGAATGATTACATATGCTCTTCCATAAAAAGCTAATCTATTCTACTTTCATAGTTTAAGTATGAAAGCATATTTTTGACCCAGTAAAGTAATTCTTAGCTACTTTTATTTATTTAAGAGAAGAATCGGAGAATGATATCAAAACCTCTCCTGTTAACATTGTTAGGAACTTCTTATTTAATTTTTTTTTTTTGGTATCAGTGGGGGTTCCTGGTTGTAAAGAAAAGAAAAACTCTGACCAATGTAAGCAACAGCAACAAAATCAATTAAAAATATTATAATTAACAACTGGGAAAACTGGAAAGTCGGGCTTGGGAAGAAATATGCCAGAAGCTGGAAACCAAACCCACAGTACATTTATGTTCTAAGAACAAGTGAGGGCTTGCACTCCACCCTCTGTGAGCCAGCTGCCGGGTGCTGCTGCGGAATTCCCAGCGCCTTGTCTTTTCTTGCGTGAGAGTATGTGACTGACCAAGCTGAGGTGGTTAAGGGAGAATCTGCCTGTGCCCTCGTTCGTAGGGGTGGCGTGAGTAAATACGTGACTCCTCTGTTCCTGCAGTGGTCTCTGCCTACTATCAAGATTCACCCCACGTTAGCGTCTGTAAACGAGGGTAGGGACAGCCGAATGCAAATACAGATACAAACAAAATCTTCGCAAATGCCCACCCACAACACCTTGTCCTCCATCAGCTAAGGGTCTTCAGTAATCTTCATGCTTCCCCTGCCATAGGCATCTCTCTAACGGAAAACTTACTGTGATGTAAAATGCTCCTAACTATGAGATTTTTTTCCCCCTCGTTCTCTTAATGACGGTGAAAAGGAAGTCAGTGTTTACCTATCATATGTGTAAACGATAAAAATACCTCTCATGTATTCTGGGAAATTTAAAAACATTCCTCACAAATTTTTAGAAAAGGGTATGGTGGGGGCACCTGGGTGGCTCAGCCCGTCAAGCGTCTTGACTCTTGATTTCAGCTCAGGTCATGATCTCGGGGTTGTGAGATGAAGCCCCCGTGTGGGGCTCTACACAGAGCGGGGAGTTTGCTTGGGATTCTGTCTCTCCCTCTCCCTCTACTCCCAGCCCCCGCCCCCACCCTCACCCCCGCTTGCAGGTACCAGCCCTCTCAAAATAAATAAAAAAATGAAGGAGATAGAGTGTACACTTTCTTAGTTTTAGAAAAGCTTGCTTTTAATCATACTGTTTTTCTCCGAGTTCATGTTATCATCTATATTTTCCTAAGTATACTCCTTAAAATCCCATTCTTAAGATTTATGATTTTTCTGCGAGGCTTGTGATATTTTTTAGATCTCTTCTGCTTTTAAAAGTATCTTCCTCTTAATGAACTATCACCAAGACAAATTTACATCATATAACAAGGGTTTCTTAACTTGATCTGAGTCTTTGTGGCAATTAGGAGAATATTTTTTTTCTAATTTGTACTATGTAAAAAGGTTTCATTGCTTAAAAACACAGCTTTTCTTTAAGAATACAGTAATACAAATTATTACAAAATTCCCTTGATTTTTCTTTTTAAGAGGAAATTTGCCCAGATTTAGCTCTTACTAAAAAAATTAGAAGTTAATAGATGGGAAAAAATGTTTTGTGACTTGAAACATGGTACTTAAAAAGGCAGCTGAAGCTAGAAGCTTAGAATGCAGTTTTCTTTCTACTGCTCTCATCATGTTTTTTTACTTCATGCAGAATTCACTTATTTATCACTAGCGGCCTCTAGTGTGTATTCAATTTTTTCCTGCTAGGCTGTACATTAGTGGGTTATTAGTAACTAGAGAGCAGTTCCATGTGTTAGGAGCAAGAAAAACAACTGTAGTTTCTGTCATCTTACCATTATATCAGTGAAAAGAACATTTTCGCATAGGAGTGGGGTCTTATGATTCCCATTACCAGTAATAGGGCTTTCATGGTGCATTTCCTCAGTGTGGCAGCTGTTCACCATGTCCTTCTGATGTGGTGGGAGAAATGGTTGATGGTCATGAATAGCACTAATGCATTCTGATGCTTTAGTATGATGGAGTTGAGTTAGAATATAGGTGGCAATGGTTAACAGAACCAACGATTTTAGCCAAATCATATATAGCAAAAGTCTGAACCAAACTGTACTTATTTGTTCAATTTTAAAATTGTATACAGATGATATTAACAAAATCATAATTATAAATAATAGCAATAGAAAAATCAATTCATTTAAACGAACCAAATCTGTATAATTTAGTATTTACCTTTTGATGATGATGATTATTATTTTTAAAGATTTTATTTATTTATTTGACAGAGTGAGATCACAAGTAGGCAGAGAGGCAGGCAGAGAGAGAGGGGGAAGCAGGCTTCTTGCTGAGCAGGGAGCCAGATGTGGAGCTCGATCCCAGGACCCTGGGATCATGACCCGAGCCAAAGGCGGAGGCTTAACCACTGACCCACCCAGGCGCCCCAATTATTGATTTAACTTGCTATGTTCCTTTTTTTTTTCTTTTTTTTTTGAGACAAAGAGAGTGCATGTGAATGGGGGAGAGACAGAGGGAGAGAGAATATTAAGGCCCAATCTCATGAGCCCTACCTATATCATGACCTAGGCTGAAATCAAGTGAGACACTTAACCGCCTTAGCTACTCAGGCATGCCTATATATTCCTTTCTCTTAAAGGTGCATGGTTCTCTACCCTCACCCACCTTCCTTCTTACAGAAGTAATAACAAGTTCATCATAATGAATTTGGGGAATACAGGAAAATACGAAGAAAATATAAAAATAACTTGAAATCACCTAGGCTCTCAGTATTGATATTTTTACATCTTTTTCAATTTCATATTTTTGTAAGCATGTTTCTCTTTTGCTGACTGTATGCGTGCACATGTAATAAAATAGGGATTTTTGTGCATATATTTTACATCACACCTATTTTTTTAACATTGTATGATGAACACATCATGTCATTAAATAAAAATTTTATATTACATTCTTTCCGTCTTCAAAAATCAGAAACGTATGTTCATAATTTTTTATAACATTGATAAGTAAAACTTAGATAAATTTTATAAGTAAAACTTGGTATGAGTTCTTTGCACTTAAAGTAGATTCCTGGAAATTAAGATACGAGGTCAAAAGTTATGAATTAAAGAATATTTTCTCCCATTTTTCATGCTGTTTCTTTACTTTCTTGGTAGTATCTTTTGAATTACAAAAGTTTTAAATTCTGATGAAGTCTGCTGTAACTCTTTTGTAGCTTATGATTCTGGTGTCATATATAATATTCTTTGCCAAATCTGAGATCATGAGGTGTTTTTACCTTTATGTTTTCTCCAAAAGTTTTATAGTTTAACTCTTACATTTAGATCTTTCAACCATTTTCATTTTGTGTGTGTGTAGTGTGAGGTAAGGGTTTAACTTGATTCTTCTGTGTATAGCTTTCCAGTTACTCCAGCCATTTGTTGACAGGTGTTTTGTTGAGACCACAATTCCTCCCCTACTGAATGGTCTTGATACCCTTGTCAAAAATCAGTTGACCATAGATGTGTGAGTTTCTTTGGTACATTATGATTTCTGTATCCATTGATCTGTATAATGGCCTGGTGCCATTACCACACCATCTTGATTACCACGCTTTTTAGTAAGTTTTGAAGTCGAGAAGTAAGAGTCCCCCTCCCTTGTTCTTCTTTATTAATTTGTCTATTCTGAGTTCCTTACAATTAATTCCATATGAATTTTAAAATCAGTTTGTCAGGGCACCTGGGTGGCTCAGTGGGTTAAGCGTCTGCCTTCCACTCAGGTCATGATCCCAGGGTCCCGGGATTAAGTCTCACATCAGGCTCTCTGCTCAGTGGGGAGTCTGCTTCTTCCTCTGCTATTCCTCCCCGATTCTCAATCTCTCTGTCTCTCAGTCTGTCTGTCTCTCTCAAATAATTAGATAAAATATTGAAATCATGGGGCGCCTCGGTGGCTCAGTCGTTAAGCGTCTACCTTCAGCTCAGGTCATGATCCCAGGGTCCTGGGATTGAGCCCTGTGTTGGGCTCCTTCCTCAGCGGGAAGCCTGCTTCTCCGTCTCCCACTCCCCCTGCTTGTATTCCCTCTCTCCCTGTGTCTCTCTCTGTCAAATAAATAAAAAAAGATTTAAATCAGTTTGTTAGTTTCTACAAAAAGTCAACAGATTCTGATACAGATTGTATTGAATTTACTGATAAATTAAATGTGTTGATGAGCACTATTGCCTTACAATGTCAAGTTTCACAAAAAGTGCAGGAAAAGTTTAATACTTCAGAATAGATTGCTAGAAAGACAGAAAATAATGAAACTAAGACGAACTAGGCAATCTGAGTAGACCTCGTGGCAGTGGAGGGATTGAATTAGTAATTCGGAAGAAAAAAACTACTTCAAAGAAAAGCCCAGGTCCAGATGGCTGCAATTGATTTCTACAAAACATTCAAAAATAATTAATGCCAGTTCTTCAAAGTCTTTGGAAAAAATAGAAGAGGGAATGCTTCCCAACTCATTTTCTAGGGCTCAGTGTTCCCCTAATACCAGAACTAGACCACTGAGAAGAAAACAGTATGTGTGTGTGTGTGTGTGTATATATATAAATATATTTTTATATATTTTATTATTTATTATATTATAATTATATATTATAATATAATATATAATTATAATATAATATATTAATATAATCATATAAT
The DNA here is from genome assembly GCA_028533885.1 of Nasua narica. Taxonomy (NCBI): domain Eukaryota; kingdom Metazoa; phylum Chordata; class Mammalia; order Carnivora; family Procyonidae; genus Nasua; species Nasua narica. The sequence goes on along the minus strand of JAPYYJ010001096.1, from coordinate 3,214 downwards.
ATATAAATTATTTATTATAATATATTATAATAATATTTAATATAAATATATTAATAATATTTACTATATTAATATAATATTTAATGTAATATAAATTATAATTTATGAAATATATAATATAATTAATATATTGTATATTATATTTATTATTATAAATATATATTTATATGTATAAATATATATACATTTAATATGGATGCAGAAATCCTCAACAAAATACTCGGGAACTGAATCCAACAATGTATAGAAAGGATTATTCCCTATGACCAAGTGTGATTTGTCTGAGAGATGAAAAGGTGGTTCAGCTTCTGAAAGTCAATTAATGTAGTACATCATTTCAGCAGAATAAAAATTACATGATGCTCTCAAGAGACCCAAAACGTATTCAGACTAAGAGTAGAAGGGAATTTCTTCAAACTAACAAAAGACATCTACAAAAAGCCCAGAATTAACATGATATTTAACAGTGAAAAACTGGATGGTTACCCTCTAAGATTAAGAACAAGGAAAGGATGTTCTGCTTTTGTACTTCTGTTCAACATTGTTCTGTAGTTTCTAGTAATGGCAGTTAGACTAGAAAAAGAAAAAAGACATCTAAATAGCAAAAGAAGTAAAGCTATCTCTATTTGCAGATAATATGATCTTATTTATATAGAAAATCCTAAGTATAGTACTAAAAAGTGATTAGAACTAATAATTTCAGGATTACAGGAAATAATATCAATGTATAAAAACCAATTGTATGTTTATATACTTGGAGTGAACAATTTGAAGATGAAATTATGGAAACAGTCACTCATGATAGCATCAAAAGCATAAAATAGTATATTCTGTTCTTTTGAATTACTTGTTTTATCAATTTCTAAGAGAGGATTTTTTAAAATTATAATGTTTTCTTTTCCATCTTTGAGTATGTTGGGGCTCTTTTATCGTATACAGATTGGCTAATTGTTTTGATTAAATTATCATTTTATCATTATAAAATTGCCCCTATCTTTACCAGTATTCCTTGTTCTGATGTCCACCTTATATGATAATAATAAATCTACTCTGCTTTTTTTTTCTACTCTGCTTTCTTTTTGAGTATTTCCATGGTATATTTCCTGCCATGTTTACCTTAAATCCATCTATGTCTGTAGTTTTTTATAGACAGCACATCTTTTTCATTTAATGTTAAATCTAGGTCTTTAAGTTGGAGCTTTTGGCCCATGTACATTTAATGTATTTATCAATATGATTATATTTAAATCTAATATTTTGCTACTTTTTCCATCCCTTTGTCTTGTATTTTTTTTTTTTTTTTTTTAGATCTTTCAGTCATTACTGTCCTTACGCAAAATTTGGGGCTTGGATTCATGACCCTGAGATCATGACCTGAGCTGATATCAAGAGTCAGACACCCAATTAACTAAGCCACAAAGTTGCTTCCCGTTTCCTTCTTTTGTGTCTTTTTTTTTTTTTTAATGATTCCATTTTATGTCCACCATTGCATTATTGGCTATACCTTTGTGTGGTTAATCTGCTGTTAATTCTCCAGTGTAATTTTTTATTTCTGATAATGTATTTTTTTATTTCTAAAAGTTCCATGTAGTTATTGTATAGCTTCCATTTCCCGCTTCCTGTGTTCATGTTTGCTTTTAACTTCTTGAGTATATGGAACATGTTTGTAATAGTTGTTTTAATGACTTTGTCTGCTAATGACCAGCCTCTTTGTCTTTTCTGTGTCTGGCTATGGTTTTCTTCTTTGCCTGCCTAATAATTTTTGGTTGGATGCTGTACATTTTTAATTTGAAGTTATTACTAGATTTGTTATATTCCTTTAACGTGTTGATTTTTGTTCTAAGACATGGTTGAATACCTTATGGATGAGCTTGATACTTTTGAAACTTTATTTAAAACTTTCTTGGTAGGTCCAGCGCAACTTTTATTCTGGGACTAATTTAGTTTTACTTTTAATGTGAGACTCTACTTAGTGACCTGTTTATTACTGTCTGTCTACTCTTGATGATAGGAACATGTATTCTACCTAACCATATTTTATTTTTAAGAATTGTTGGGACCATTGCTTTCTGGTGGTCCTGCCTCAACCCTGGACCTCTCATTTGTATATAGATGAGTATGTGTCCAAACACATTCTGGAACTCTTTCTGGAGCTTTCTAGAGCTCTCTTTCTCCCTGTCGTTCTATTTTCTCAGGTACTCTAGCCTGTATTTCCTAGCTTTTCGTCTTCCCTTAAAACTGGTGCCCTCATTTGAGGAGACCACGGGTTTCTGAGTTTTTCCTCACTAGAAAAGTGGCTAGAAACTGGTTCCAGGAAGAAAGCTGAGGCAATAATAGGGCTCATCTCCCTTGTTTCAGCAAGCACTGTCCTGAGCTGCCTATTTTCTACTGTCTGGATACCACTGTTTCACATATTTTGTCTGGTATTCTAACTGGTGACAGTGGTTATAGGTCAATTCCCGTAGCACAGACAGAAAGAGAAGTCCATGTATTTTAATTTCTTACCCACAGAATTTGCACTGCTGATATTAACTTAGAACACTCAATCACAGAATTAAATATTGTCTTGTTTGCTCACTGCCTAAAATAAAATATGCTTTCATCAAGCTCATATGATTTTGTAATTGTGCCTCTCCTTACCAATTCTCCATTCATTAAAAGAAATCGCAAACTGTAAAAGTTTAAGTAGAGCTTACCTAGGGATTGATAGCTTAGGGTGTGGAGTAACATTGCACTGCACTCAAACTGTTCTTTGATTACCACGCCGCCCTGGTTGGACATACAGGTAGAGCAATATTTCAAATAAGGGCCAAGATTTTGGAAGAAGTGGAATTGCATCTTGTAAGGGGAGTATAGCAAGAAAATTTCCTTATTTAATTTAAATTATTCCAGGCAAGATTATCTTCAGTTCAGAAAGGAGGAGGAGGAAGAGAAGGAGGGGAGAACATTTTGAATCTGTGTGTGTTATTTCATATCTCTCAGACTTGGTTTTCTACTGTAAAATTAGGATAAAAAAACTTTATGGAATGCTTACGAAAATTAAATAAAATTTTACTAATTAATAAATATAAAATGCATGAATGAAATAGAGATTGACATATAGGAAAGTATTCAAAAACTATTTTCTAGAAGTTTTCATCCAGGTTAAGAGCGCTCAGATCTTTCTCTCTTTTGTACCATTTTTTTTCTTTTTCTCTAGTTCAAGTTTTTTTTT
>JAPYYJ010001095.1:0-14668 GCA_028533885.1 Nasua narica | reverse complement strand
CCCCAGCACCTGGAGACAGTGTGCTCAGGAGGAGGGTGCCAGAGAGCAAATGAGGAGCTGGAGGAGATGATGCCAATGAGCCCAAGAGGATGCCAGCCAAGCGGCCCCATGGAGGGCTGCAGCCAGAAGGGAAGGCTCACTCCTCAGGCTTGGTTTTGCATGTGTCTCAGTAGGAAAATCAAAGTGGTAATGTAAGAGACACTTCCTAGGACTGGTCTCCAGAAAACTAAAAGAGAACTTTCTGGGTCTGCTTGTTTGTTTTTACTACTGCCATCCCCAAAGGGTCAGACATTTTGAACTCATGCATTAAGTCTTGGGGCCTCAGAGCATGCTTGCTTCCTTGTGTCCCTTTTTTCCACCCTTTCTCCTCTTCTTTCTTCCTTCCTTCTTCTTATTTTCTCTTCTTTTTTTCCCCAAACATTTCTCGAGAACCTACTCTCTGCCAAGCACAAGGAGGGTACCAAGGACATAGTGATGGAGCGGGTGGCCCCTGACTCAGAACCTCGAGTGTACTTTGTGTCTGTGGGGAGAGGCTCTCTGATGCTGAAGCAACAAGCTACTGTCAGAAGCTTTCTCGCTTCTACAGAGTCCCTCAGGGGCCCGTAGGACTCTCATTCACCCAGTGACACAGGGAGGCGGGCCCCCTCCATGGAATGCCACTATGTCACATGTGGCCAGAGCCTTGAGAAGACAAGAACAAACGTGGAGGTGGCACAATGGTTTTTTCCAGACTTGGGACCAGAAATGATGCATTGACCACTCACAGGTCAATGGCCTGAAATAGTCACATCGCCCCAACCTACCAGCAAAGGAGGCTGGCAAATGTGGGGAGCACATGCATATTTACTGAGCATTAAAAGTCAGTGTTACACGGACGAAGGACACAGACAAGGAAACAGTAATTCCTATGCAATGTGTTGAGGGCAGTGATCGAGGTATACACAGGGCACTAAGGAGGCACAAAGGGCCTTCATCTCAACCTGGGAAGGGGCAGGTGAAGGCTTTTCTAAGGAGATGATACTTTTTCCTCTCTTTAGTGTGTTTTCAGACCAACAGTGCCAGACGGTTAGAGCATACCTCTGCACTACACAAAGACCTAAAATTCAAAGTATATACTATTTCTTTTTTAGAGATACATACTGAAATATTTACAGATGACATGGTGTCAGGAGTTTGCTTCTCAAATCACTGGGGGATTGAGTAGGTGCGAGGAGAGCTAAAACAAAATAGGCAGTTTATTAAAAATCAGTGAGACTTGGTGATGAGTACATCGGATTCTTTATGCTATGCTTTCGACTTTTATTTATGTTTCAAATTTTCCATAATAATTTGTTTAATTACATAGCCATTGGGCAGCTGACGAGTATAGAGTGTCTTATTACAAACCACACTGATGTCACCTACGTTTTTAAACAAGCTATGGCTCTGGTTCACTCCCACCCTTAATCTCAGAGTTCAGCTTCTCGCCCCTTCTTTGCTGACTGGCCTTTATTCACATCTGTCTTGCGCTGTGCAGCCACGGCCATCTATGTGGCTCGAGCCCACGTTCCAGCTGAGGAAACGTGACTCACTGAGGGGCACTGACCCCTCCCGCCATGCTTCCCTTTCAAGCAAAAAGCCCTCTTGATGAACTGACAGCGCCTGCCTAGATTCACTCTCAATTAATTATGTTGATACAACCTACGCGAACAAAAGCAGCTCTAAAGTTTCTGTACCGGCCCCAAATTTCAAGAGCAGGCAACTTCCTGTTTAGGAAAGTAGACATGGCCCCAGACTCAGCGAACTCTATGTGTTCTTCCACTCAGACAAAAGCCTGATTCATCTTTGTGCCCCTCGCACCCAGCATTGCACAAAGGCTGCCACAGACTGAGGGCTGGGGAAGTTCTGGTTGAGGGCATGTGTCTGATCCCCTCAGGACTGCACTTTCTCTGCGATACGCCGGGGCCGAAGGGAGCTCCCTGGGGCCGCTTCTCGCTGGGACCACACTCATCAGCTCACACTCATCGAGAATTTTCAGCTGCCGCCAGACACAGAGCCCCGGGTACACTCAGCCACCCACTTTCCTGAACACCCGCGTGGCCAAAATGTCAGTCAGAGACACTCCCCAGTGGGTGCCACATTGTCTCCGGCTTTTTACTCCACAAAAGGGCCTTTCTCCTTTCACAGGTCATTATTTTAACATCTTACTATTTTAAAAGCCTTCTGTTTTAAAAATAGCCAATAGCCAGCCTCCTTCTCCTGCTAAAGCCCCAGCGTCTACTGCTAACATCTTCACATTCCAGCAGCTCCCTGGGAAGGGGGCAAGCTGAGCAGTCTCCTACACCTATGACAAGAGTCTCTGCTCTCAGTGGCATTTCATACCTAGAAATACATCTGGAATTAGTCCAGTGCCTTAAAGAAAGAGCTTTAGTCCTTATTTGTAACTTTGCTTTTCCCTCCTCTGGGCCATGAAAACTTGGGCCAACTTGCTTCAATCCATTGAGTTTTACAAATGAACAGGAATAAACATTTGGCTTCTAAGTTTTACTGGGAATGAGAAAGAATGCAAATTATTCTTAATATAGCTTTAAGGAAAAAAATGTTTTAACCTTAGCAGAAAATGTACTTTCCTGGGATTTCAAGAGGTTTTCATTTTTCTTTTTAGCTTGTTTGTACTTTCAATTTTTCCCATATGGGACATACGTTATTTTATATATATATTTTAAAGTGGTTATCTTTTTTCTTTCTTTTAAACCAAGTCTTCTTAGCATTGTCGACAGTTTGGACTCGGTGACTATTGCTGTGGTGGGGTGGGGAACCACTGTAGGACATCCAGCCACATCCCTGGCCTCTACCCACTAGGTGCCAGCCACAGCCCCACAGCTGCAATGATTTAAAAAAAAAAAGTCTCCAGATAATTGCCACATGTCCCCTGCGGGGGAGGGAGGAAAGCACTTATTTAAAACACTATTTCCAGAGAAGTCCAAGATGGCAGAGAAGTAAGAGACCTAAATTTCATCCGGTCCCAGGATTTCAGCTAGATAGCTATCAAACCATTCTGAACACCTACAAACTCAACTGTAGTTTGAAGGAAAGAAGAGCAGCAATTCTATGAACAGAAAAGCGAATGCTTTCTGGAAGGTAGGACGTGCAGAGAAGTGAATCGGAGGCGATATACGGGAAGAGAGACCGCATGGGAAGGGGCTGGCTGCCGGCAGCCACAGAGCAGTGGATCACAAAATCGGAACTTTTAGAGTCTGCTCCACTGAGAGACGTGGCTCCAGAGGCTAAGTGAGAGGTGGAGCCCTCATGGGGACAGTGTGGTCTCAGGACCTGTGGGGTCACAGAAAGACCGGGGGTGTCTGAGGGTGGCAGAGCTCCCTAGTATTGGAGTGGGGAAGCCAACTGCAGAGATGGAGCTGAGAAGTGGGGGGGGTCTCAGCTCAGGGTTGCCTTAAACTGTGATATGAGGCACAGTTGGTACACTGCTCTTCGAGTGGGGACCCCACAAGGGGCAAATCTGGAGAGACCCCTTCCTTCCTCCTCCGGGAGGAGCGGCGCGGGAGCACACTGCGGGATCTGCTGGGTTTGGAGACTCCAAACGGGGCCCGTGCGTCAGAGACAGAAACTCTTGGTTACAAGCCAGCTGAGCTCAGGGTGCAGCGGGAGACCAGGGAGACGGGAGGGATTGACTGCTTTTCTCTGAGGGCACACTGAGGAGCGGGGCCTGAGCTCCTGTCTCCTCTGGGTTGGAGACTGGGAGGCCGCCATTTTCATTCTCCGCCTCCAAAGCTGTACGGAAAGCGTTCAGGGAACAAAAGCTCCCGAGAGCGAACTCGAACACGTTGCTTGGCCTGGCCCCTGGCAAGGATGGTGCAATTCCTCCTCGGGCAAAGACATTTGAGAATCACTGCAACAGGTCCCTCCCCCAGAAGATCAGCAAGAACATCCAGCCAAGACCAAGTTCACTGATCAATGAGAACTGCAAAACTCTAGCATAGGGGAATGCAGCATGTAGAATTCATGGCTTTTCCCCCATGATTCTTTAGTCTTTTAACTTTAATTTTTAAAATTTCCTCTATTTTTTTCTTTTTTAAGATTTTTCTTTCTTTTTTTAACCAACTTCTTATTTTATCAATTCCTTTTTAAAAATATTTTTAAATTTTCATTTCTATAGTCATGTTCTATCCCTTCATCGTATTATCCTTAGTGTGTGTGTGTGTGTGTGTGTGTGTGTGTGTTTCTTTCTTTAAAAACTTGGGATGCAGTTTCTTCTTAACAAACCAAAATACCCCAAAATTTAGTGTGTGGCTCTGTTCTATTCACCAGCCTGATCATATTCTCTCTCTTTTTTTTTTTCCTTCCTACCCCAACCCCCCTGTTTTGGGTCTTTTCTGATTTGTTTAGTGTATATTTCTCTGGGGTCATTGTTGCCCTTTTAGTATTTTGCTCTCTTGTTCATCTATCCTTCTCTGGACAGAATGACAAGACAGAAAAATTCACCTCAAAAAAGAGAAGAGGTGGTACTAATCACCAGGGACCGAATCAGTATGGACATTAGTAAGATGTCAGAACTAGAGTTCAGAATAATGATTATAGAGATACTAGCTGGGCTTGGAAAAAGGATAGAAGACACTAGAAAATCGCTTTCTGTAGAAATAAAAAAATTAAAATCTAACCAAGGCAAAATCAAAAAGGCTCTAAATGAGAAGCAATAAAAAAATGGAGTCTCTAACTGCTAGGATAAGTGAGACAGAAGAGAGAATTAGTGATATAGAAGACCAAATGATGGAGAATAAAGAAGCTGAGAAAAAGAGAGATAAACAAATACTGGATCACAAAGGGAGAATTCAAGAGATAAGTGATACCATAAAGCAAAACATTAGAATAATTTGGATCCCATAAGAAGAAAGAGAGATGAGGGCAGAAGGTATATTGAAGCAAATTATAGTGGAGAACTTCACTAATTTGGGGAAGGAAACAGGCATCAAAATCCAGGAGGCACAGAGAACTCCCCTCAAAATCAATAAAAATAGGTCAACACACTGACATTGAATAATAAAACTTACAAATCTCAGAGACAAAGAGAAAATCCTGAAAGCAGCTACTTACAATGGTAGAAACATTAGATTGGCAACAGACCTATCCACAGACACCTGGCAGGCCAGAAAGGACTGGCATGATATGTTCAGGGTACTAAACAAGAAAAATATGCAGCCAAGAATACTTTATCTAGCTAGGCTGTCACTGAAAATAGAAGGAGAGATAAAAAGCTTCCAGGACAAACAGAAACCAAAAGAATTTGTGATCACCAAACCAGCTCCACAAGAAATATTGAAAGGGGTCCTCTAAGCAAAGAAAGAGCCCAAAAGTAATAGACCAGAAGGGAACAGAGACAGCTTACGGTAACAGGGAACAGAGACAGTTTACAGTAACAGTCACCTTACAGGCAATACAGTGACACTAAATTCATATCTTTCAATAGTTACCCTGTAACTATTGAATGTAAATGAGCTAAATGCCCCAATCAAAAGACACAGGGTATCAGATTGGATATGACAAGACCTATCGATATGCTGTCTGCAAGAGACTCATTTTAGACCCAAAGACACCTCCAGATTTAAAGTAAGGGGGTGGAAAACCATTTATCATGCCAGTGGACATCAAAAGAAAGCTGGGGTGGCAATCCTTATGTCAGAAAAATTAGATTTTAAGCCAAAGACTAATAAGTGATGAGGAAGGACATTATATCATATTTAAAGGGTCTATACAACAAGAAGATCTAACTATTGTAAATATTTACGCCCCTAACATGGGAGTGGCCAATTATATAAGCCAATAAATAGTAAAATCAAAGAAACACATCAACAATAATTCAATAATAGTAAGGGACTTTAACACCCCCCCCCCCACTGAAATGGACAGATCATTTAAGCAAAAGATCAACAAAGAAATAAGGCCTTTAAATGACACACTGGACCAGATGGACTTCACAGATATATTCAGAACATTCCATCCCAAAGCAACAGAATACACATTCTTTAATGCACATGGAACATTCTCCAGAATAGATCACATCTTGGGTCACAAATCAGGTCTCAAATGGTACCAAAACATTGGGATCATTCCCTGCATATTTTCACACCACAGTGCTCTGAAACTGGAATTCAATCACCAGAGGAAAGCTGGAAAGAACTCAAATACATGGAGGTTAAAGAGCATCCTACTAGAGAATGAATGGGCCAACCAGGAAATTAAAGAATTTTTAAAAATTCATGGAAACAAATGAAAATGAAAACACAACTGTTCACAACCTTTGGGATGCAACAAAGGCAGTCCTAAGAGGGAAGTATATAGCACTATAAGCCTTTCTCAAGAAATAAGAAAGGTCTCAAATAAAAGGAGCTGGAGAAAGAACAGCAAATAAAGCTTAAACCGAGCAGAAGAAGAGAAATAATGAAGACTAGAGCAGAAATCAATGAAATAGAAACCAACAGAACAGTAGAACAGATCAATGAAACCAGGAACTGGTTCTTTGAAAGAATTAAAAGATTCTTTTAATCTGGCCCCTGGCCAGACTTATCAAAAGGAAAAGAGAAAGGACCAAATAAATAAAATCATGAATGAAAGAGGGGAGATCATAACCAACACTGAAGGAATACAAAAAATTGTAAGAACATATTATAAGCAACTATATGCCAACAAATCAGACAATCTGGAAGAAATGGATGCATTTCTAGAGACGTATAAACTATCAAAACTGAACCAGGAAGAAATAGAAAACCTGAACAGACCCATAACCAGTAAGGAGATTGAAGCAGTCATCAAAAATCTCCCAATAAACAAGAGCCCAGGGCCAGATGGCTTCCCAGGGGAATTCTACCAAACATTTAAAGAAGAATTCTTCTGAATAGGTATTCTTATTAATAGGAATACCTATTCTTCTGAACAGGTATTCTTCTGAATACCTATTTTCTGTTCCAAAAAAATAGAAATGGAAGGAAAACTTCCAATGGCTAAAATTAACAAGTCAGGAAACGACAGATGTTGGCAAGGATGTGGAGAAAGGCGAACCCTCCTACACTGTTGGTGGGAATGCAAGCTGGTGCAGCCACTCTGAAGAACAGTTTAGAGATTCCTCACAAAGTTGAAAATAGAGCTACCCTACAATCCAGCAATTGCACTACTGTATTTACCCCAAAGATACAAATGTAGTGATCCGAGGGGCACATGAACCCCAGTGTTTATAGCAGCAATGTCCACAATAGGAGGATAAACTATGGAAAGGGTCCAGATGTCCATCGACAGATGAATGGATAAAGAAGATGTGGTACACACACACACACACACACACTAGAATAATACGCAGCCATCAGAAAATGAAATCTTCCCGTTTGCAATAAAGTGGATGGAACTAAAGGGTATTATGCTAAGTGAAATAAGTCAATCAGAGAAAGACAATTATCATGATCTCTCTGATATGTGGAATTTGAGAAACAAGGTAGAGGATCAAAGGGAAGAGAGGGAAAAATGAAACAACACAAAACTAGAGAGAGAGAGACAAACCATAAGAGACTTAATCTCAGGAAACAAACTGAGGGTTGCTGGAGGGGAGGAGGGTGGGAGGGACGGAGTGGCTGGGTGATGGACACTGGGGAGGGCATGTGCTATGGTGAGTGGTGTGAATTGTGTAAGACTGATGAGTCACAGACCTGTACCCCTGAAACAATACATTATATGTTAGTAATAAAAATAAATAAAATCCACTGTTTTAAACTGCAAAAATGAGGGGTCTCTGAAGGGTTTAGGAAGCTATTTGGATAAATGAGGACACTATTGGTTAGAAAACAGGTCTTCAAGCTGCTGAGATTAAATGTGCTAAAAAGGGGCCAGGCATTTCTCAACCATCAGGGTCAACCTGCACAGATCATTCTAACCCTGCAGGCTGGCCAGGAGTTAAGGGAATGGCCTACTGGGGACCGCAAGTAGGACAGGCTGAGAAGCACGACCAGGCCCGGTGCCCTGCAGAAGTCAGAAAAGACATCACCCGTGGTGGGACTGGCCTCCTGTGCTCACCCGTTGGATGCCATTGCTTCCCAGGGAAGGAAGCTGGACAGAGAGAAGAAGCGGCAGCTTCGGGTGAAGGGAGCCGCTAAGCAGCCGGGGCATAAACCTCATTCTCAGAACGTGTGGGCATATAGTGCTCTGCTTCACCCCCTTTCCTTCCAACATCAACCTTTCTCTGACTCGCACGTCTGCTCTGCAGCCTCTGAAAGCAGCACAGCGATGGGGTACAGAATCTTGCTGTGGCAAAGGCACATCACAGTTTTCCTGCAAGGGTCCTAGGAGTATATGGGGCGGAGGTGAATGAGCAGGAGAAACTCACCCGCCGACTGTCCCCCAAGAGGGGAGACGGAGAGAGAGAGAGCTTCTGCAGGCGTCTGGAAAGATTTGCCAGGAAAGGAACAGTGACAAATGCTTGAAGCGTTTGGAGGGGCAGAGAGGCCGGTGGGTGCCCCTGAGATGGAGGTGGAGTTGGAGGGGTGGAATTCAGCCACCTCGGGAAGCACTGCTCACCAGTGTGGCCCCAGACTTTGCCTGCAACACTAGAGCCGCCCCCAGAATTCAGCCTCAGCCAAGGCCTCCAGGCCCAGAAAGAGGAAAGCTCCTTGCTTTGTAGCAGGCACAGCAGTGGTTACCAGCGTGGACTCAAGATCCCCCGATTTGGGGGCAACCCTAGTAAGGGTGTGAGCAAAACTTGTGAAAGATGGAGATGGGCAGAAAACCCAGGCTACTGGGTGTCGTGTCCTTCCTTGCCTTTGGGCTGTTTCACAACTCTGGAGCTACAAAAAAATGGACCGTGTTAGGCCTTGAATCGTGACCCCCTCAAACGATATTTTGAGGTCCTAACCCCCAGTACCTTAGAATGTGACCTTTCTTGGAAATGGGGTCGCTGCAATGTAATTAGTTCAGATGAGGTCATGCTGGAGTACAGTAGGCCCTTGATCCAGTATGACTGGTGTGCTTGGAAGAAGAGAAGAGGCACAGAGAGGCAGACACACAAAGGGAGAAGGGCCTGTGGTGAGAGAGGCAGAGATTAAAACGCTACAGCTGGCCGCAGAGGAACACCAAAGATGGCGGGCGAACCCAAGGGCAGCTGTGAGGGAGGGGCAAGGAAGGGCTCTCCCCTGCAGGTGCCCAAGGGAGCTGGTTCCTGGCCATACCTTGATTTGGGGATTCTAGCCTCCAGAAGGGTGAGCAAATAAATTTCTGTTGCCTTAAGCCCCCTAGTTTGTGGTACTTTCTTAGGGCGGTCCAAGGACGCTAACCCAAGTCGTAATGCAAATGCATCTTGTCCACCGAACTGCAGTGGAACCCTCCTGATTATTGTTCTGTGAATCTTGGACCAGCTCTGGGGCTAAAGGTGAATTCGTTTCAGCACTCCTGATGACCTGTATTATGTATACATGCAATTTTTGAATTTGAGTTCTCCCTTGAACCAGTACATAGTTACATCTTGTTTCCTCAGGAATTAAAGAGTTAAAGAAAACCTTTCACCTTGACATTCTACATTTATTTGAGAGTCGTGATTTCACCTTTTTGAAAAACTCTTTCAACAGTGGGCAGGGCCCCTCAAAGACTGCCTAGGATTAAACTCCTCCTTACCATGATCCCAGGGACAGAATTCTGTTTAATTGCACTTAGAAAATTGAAATAATGGAACCATAATTGCACCCGGTGTAAACGAGCAGATTCATATCCGCAGCAGAGAAGTTGGATCTGAAGAGTGGAAAGTGACCAAAAGCCTAATTTGGGAGACTTTTGTTTTATTTAGTTTTGAAACCAAAGAACAGTTTCATTATTTATTATTGGCCTTACATCTGCCTTTTTTATCCAAAGCATTAGGTCTCCACTGGGCCAGCCCCTGAGAATCTTTGAGAGAAAGTCCCATTGCTGACCTTGAGGAACCCAGAACTGAGGGCTAAGTACACCACCTGTCACTGAGTGAGTATCCATTGCCTATAAAGGACTATTTCCTCCAAAAGTGAGATAGTAGCATACGCCACTAGCATCAGTTTTGATTGCAGCATTATATAACACTGTTCTCAAGCAAGCAAAGCATTTTATATGAATCTCTGTAGGCAGCAATTCTATAAGTTACAAAAGAACCATAATGTAAATATGCAATAGAATGACTTACTAGAATAAAAAAACTAAACTGGAAATGTTATAGAAATCAGTAGTTTTTTTTTAACAAGGCAGTGATTATATATTTGAAAAAGACTACTTCGATTGAAAATGAAGGAATGATAGCAGCCCTAGGCAAAATTAACATTTCTATATTTTGTAGGTTTTGCTGTTTTCCAGCACACCCTTCTTCCCCTCCCTTCTGAGGATACCCACAAGGCTCAGTTTATACCTTCAAAGGAGTCTAGTGCTCCTAAAGTCCTTTTAGTAGCCCTTTTTAAACAGTAGCTTTCAAACCAGTGTAATAAAATAGACTTGTAAATTCATACTAAGGTGAGAATGACTAACATTACACATGATGAGTTATCACTTTTGGAGCATGTTTACATCGTAATGAGGACAGTTTAATCCCTGGAGCAATTAGAAAGTATCTTCTTTGTTCAAGCATCATGTTGCTGCTATGAGCTTTATATGACCGATCCCAGCTTCCGGCACGTGTGACATAAAGTTAGTCTGAGTTCCAGACCCAGAGCCTGCTGGAGCCTTCTCGCCTAAACAAAACTCTTAATCTTTTCCCCATAACCAGTTCCCGCTCTTCCATCTCAGTAAATAACATGCAGCATCCATTCGGGTACTCAAACCAAAGTAGGTGGTGTTCATGATCCTTCTCCAAATTACCCTCTACATCTACTCTATCAGCAAGTCTGTCTATTCTGCCCTCAGAATATATCCCAAGCCCATACATTTCTCTCCCTCTCCTGGTCTAAGCCACTATCCTATTACATCTGGACTGGAAATGTCCTTCCAACTGGTCCTTGATTCCTGGCTTGCCCCTTCATAATCTATTACCTACACAATAGCCACAACAGCCTCTTAAAAACATAAATTAGATGGTACTCTCCTTTAATGATTTCCCATTGCACTGGATATAAAATGCAAACTTCTTATTGATGTCGAGGTCCTAAGATGATTTGGCCCACCACCTCTCTGATCTCATCGCCTGTCTTTCTGGCCCTTGCTAACACTGCTCTAGTCACACTGTTTTCCTTTCAGTTCTCTGAACAGTCCAAAGTTGTCCTGCCCCAGGGCCTTTGCACTTGCTGCTCCCTATCCCTGGAAAGATCTTCCCTGAGCTTGCCACACGGCTAGCTTTCTGAATCATGTATGTGTCAATCTGAATACATTGAGAGGCCTCACAGAGGCCTCTCCTGATCTAAGTAGCCCTCCCCAATCATGCTCTGTGGCAACGCCCTTTTTAGCATTTTCAACATGCTGGCACCATCCAGAACCCCTGGCTGCAGAGCCATCTTCCCACATGTTCCAACTTCCAATAAACACCCCCGAGAATGCAAGCTCTAGGCAGGCAAGGATCTTGCCTATCTTGTTCATTGCTACATCTGAGTTTATATTAAGCACGAAATATTTATTAAATGAATGGAGATGCAAGATAGCAGGTTTAGGGGAGAAATTATACCTGTTGCTTCAGTCGGTTCCCTCCACGGGCAAGCTCAGCCAGCCCTGTGTGGGAGAGAGATTTAAATGATAACTTCTAAGTACAGGTCATTTTAGAAACTGCAAGGAAAGAGGATACATCAGACACAGTTCTAGGTAATAAACAGGAAAGAGCCCAGGAAGTATAGTGTGAGAGGATTATCAGAGAGAGTCACCATTCTGAATAGAGAAGGACAGAAAAAAAAATCACCAGGTCCGCACTCCACTCGAGAGAAACCTCAGGAACATCCAGGTGCTTCTTTGGATACTCTTCCTAGTTTAGAAAATAAGCCTCAGGAGGCCTGGAGCTCGTTTTAACATTACTTTCGAAAAGGACTAGAAAAGAGAGTGGTACAGATCAATAGGGCCAAACTCCCCCATCAAAATTGAAGGACACCTCCCTTCTCATTGGCAGCTCCTTTCCTAGGAATATACAGAAATAACCACTCAAGAATGTAAAAATGTCACAACACAATGCTGTTTGTTGAAGCTTTGTTCCAAAAAGTAAAAAATTGGAAGCAGGCTAAAACAGCCACCACTATGAAATGGATTAAATAATTTGCGGGGGCACCCATGCAGTTAGGATCCCACAGAGGCGTGAAAAAGAGTGTGGTAGCTCTCTGTGTACTGACCTAGAAAGATGTCACAGTGTATGAAATGAAGGAAGCAAGAGAAAACACAGGTTGTAGAATGATCTCATTTCTGCAGTTGTATTATATGTTATTAGCCAGAGAGAGAAACAAAAAATCTACAGGAGTATAACAAAGCTAGCCCCAGACATGATTTCTAGAAATTTTGCCTTTCATTATGTATTCTTTTTATGCTTTTCTTTTCAATGAGCATATATTATGTTTAAATGAGAATAAAGAAAAATATATTTCTTTATGCCTGCCTATACTTCATCTCGCTTCGTCCTGTGATATACTGGGAGGGGTACAGTAGCATTCATTCTTCCCCACTTTGTACAAAGTTGTGATGCATCTCCACTTGGAAAACTGCAAAGATTTCTGAGGTTAGAACTCAAGGAAAATGACAAAGGGTTAAAGAAGAGACAGAGAGAAGAAACCAAAGCAGTCAGGAGATGGTGTGATTCCTGTATATGAGACAAACAGAGAGTTTGGATGTTAAAGCCGAGAGTGTTAAGATTAAACTTTGAGGGGTTCCCAGGTAACTCAGTTAAGCATCCTACTCTTGATTTCAGCTCAGGTCATGATCTCAGAGTCGTGAGATCAAGCCCCCCATCGGGCTCTGCACTGGGCATGGAGCCTGCTTAAGATTCGCTCTCTCCCTCTCCCCCTCCCACCCGTGCACATGCACTTTCTCGCTCTCTTTCTCAAAAAAGAAAAAAAATTAAAAGACTAAAGTTTGAAAACCGTGGAAGAGGGGTGCCAGGGTGGCTCAGTTGGTTAAGCGACTGCCTTCGGCTCAGGTCATGATCCCAAGGTCCCAGGATCAAGCCCTACACCCGGCTCCCTACTTGGCAAGGAGCCTGCTTCTCCCTCTCCTGCCTGCCACTCTGCCTACTTGCGCTCTCTCTCTCTCTGTCAAATAAATAAATAAAATCTAAAAAAAAAAAAAAAAGACAACCGTGGAAGAAACAGTTATGTGGCTCAAAGATCTGTTCTCCAGATGCCAAGACTCTAAAATGTGAGGAAAAGATGTGAAACGTGAAAATCCTAGCTCTTGGTTCAATACGAGATAAGTATTGCCTATAGAAAGCACGACACTGAAGCAAACACAAAGTGAAAAGAGAAACTGACATTTATATCAACCCATAGATGATGATCTGATACCTGTGTAATGTGGAACCCTGGGGCCAAGCATGACCTATTACCAAACTCCCCCACGGGGTCACTGCAGAGACAGAGTTTGGGGCCGTGGGCCACGGCCACAATTCAGTGCCACATTCATGATGATCTTTTTTTTTTTTTTTAAGATTTTATTTATTTATTTGTCAGAGAGAGAGAGAGGGAGAGAGAGCACAAGCAGGCAGAGAGGCAGGCAGAGGCAGAGGAGAAGCAGGCTCCCTGCTGAGCAAGGAGCCCGATGTGGGACTCGATCCCAGGACCCCAGGATCATGACCCAAGCCAAAGGTAGCAGCCCAACCAACTGAGCCACCCAGGCGTCCCTCGTGATGATCTTTTATCTCTTTTCCATTCCCTGAGAGCAATGACTTCTTTTCTAAGATTTTAAATCATGTACTTGGGTTTCGACTTCTTTCTTCAAAGCACATTGTTTTAAGCTACTTGAATTTGCTCTGTGTCATTGGTTCAGACAGCATCTTCCTTTACACATCAGACTGGGGCTCACACTCCCATTTGGCATTTAGCAAATCTTAAAACCTTCGGGTTGTTCTCACAGATATTCTTATTTAGTCATTGTATTTTCAAAAGTTACTCTCAAATTGAGCATATCAGAATTAACAACACCATTGCCTTAAAGATTCAGACTATATTTTATATTCATCTTTTGTTTATTTAAACACTATCTAGTCTTACTTCAGTCCATAGATCCAAAGCCATGCCTGGAACAGTCATCTACTAAATGATTATATTCTGGATTTATGAATATAATTACTTACACAGTCGAACACTTTAGTACAGGAGATAAGTGTAATTAGAGCAGTAAACTATATAGCAATATGGAGATATCATTGGGGATGTCACTGCCTTCACAATGTGAAGAGGTCATGACCTGTCCTTTAATTCCTTTTCTCACAGCCACTCAAAATGTTACTCTGTCTTTTTCAATGGAGAGAAATAGAGCAAAATACTCTGCATGTTGTCTGTTTATCTTGATCCTGTCCGATTTCTTTTTTTCTCCCCAAATATGTTTATTTTAATTTTTCAGTGTTACAAGATTGATTGTTCATGCACCACACCCAGTGCTCCATGCAATACGTGCCCTCCTCAATACCCACCACCAGGCTCGCCCACCCCCACACCCCCTCCCCTCCAAACCCTCAGTTTGTTGCTCAGAGTCCACAGTCTCTCCTGGTTCATCACCCCCA
>JAPYYJ010001094.1:0-14670 GCA_028533885.1 Nasua narica | reverse complement strand
TCTGACTGACTTATTTCGCTTAGCATAATACCCTCTAGTTCCATCCACGTCATTGCAAATGGCAAGATTTCGTTTCTCTTGATGGCTGCATAGTATTCCATTGTATATATATACCACATCTTCTTTATCCATTCATCTGTTGATGGACATCTAGGTTCTTTCCACAGTTTGGCTATTGTGGACATTGCTGCTATAAACATTTGGGTGCATGTGACCCTTCGGATCACTACATTTGTATCTTGAGGGTAAATACCCAGTAGTGCGATTGCTGGGTCGTAGGGTAGCTCTATTTTCAACATTTTGAGGAACCTCCATACAGTTTTCCAGAGTGGTTGTACCAGTTGCTTTTGTTTCCTTTGCCTTTGGAGACATGTCCTGAAAGAAGTTGCTGTGGCTGATGTCGAAGAGGTTACTGCCTATGTTCTTCTCTAGGGTTTTGATAGATTCCTGCCTCGAAATTCCTCATAAATTTTGAGTTTAACTTTGTGTATGGTGTGAGAGAATGGTCAAGTTTCATACTTCTACATACAGCTGTCCAGTTTTCCCAGCACCATTTATTGAAGAGACTGTCTTTTTTCCACTGGATATTTTTGCCTGTTTTGTCAAAGATTATTTGACCATAGAGTTGCGGGTCCATCTCTGGGCTCTCTATTCTGTTCCACTGGTCTATGTGTCTGTTTTTGTGCCAGTACCATGCTCTGTTGGTGATCACCGCTTTGTAGTAAAGCTTGAAATCAGGCAATGTGATGCCGGCAGCTTTGTTTTTATTTAACATTTCCTTAGCAATTCGGGGGCTTTTCTGGTTCCATACAAATTTTAGGATTGTTGTTCCAGCCCTTTGGACAAAAAGCTGGTGGAATTTTGATCAGGATGGTCTTGAAAGTATAGATTGCTCTGGGCAGTATAGACATTTTAACAATATTTATTCTTCCGATCCATGAGCATGGAATGCTTTTCCACCTTTTTGTGTCTTCTTCAATTTCTTTCATGAGCATTCTGTAGTTCCTCGAGTACAAATCCTTTACCTTTTTGGTTAGGTTTATTCCAAGGTATCTTATGGTTCTTGGTGCTACAGTAAATGGAGTCGATTCTCTAATTTCCCTTTCCATATTTTCATTGTTAGTGTATAGGAAAGCAACTGATTTCTGTGCATTGATTTTGTATCCTGCCACATTACTGAATTGCTGTATGAGTTCTGGTAATTTGGGGGTGGAGTCTTTTGGGTTTTCCAAATAAAGTATCATGTCATCTGCAGAGAGAGAGTTTGACTTCTTCATTGCCAATTTGAATAACTTTTATTTCTCTTTGTTGTCTGATTGCTGTCGCTAGGACTTCTAGTACTATGTTAAACAAGAGTGGTGAGAGTGGGCATCCTTGTCGTGTTCTTGATCTCAAATACCATTGTCTCCATAGAAAGATTTTATGAAGTTGAGGAATGTTCCTTCTATCCCTATACTTTGAAGAGTTTTAATCAGGAACGAATGCTGAATTTTGTCAAATGCTTTTTCTGCATCAATTCAGAGGACCATGTGGTTCTTCTCTCTTTTCTTGTTGATTTGTTCTATCACATGGATTGATTTGCAAATGTTGAACCACCCTTGCATCCCAGGGATAAATCCCACCTGGTCATGATGAATAAACTTTTTAATGTGCTGTTGGATTCTATTAGCTAGGATCTTGTTGAGAATCTTGGTATCCATATTCATTTGGGATATTGATCTGAAATTCTCCTTTTTGATGGGGTCTTTGCTTGGTTTGGGGATCAGGGAATGCTGGCTTCATAGAAAGAATCTGGAAGTTTTCCTTCTGTTTCTATTTTTTGAAACAGTTTCAGGAGAATAGGTATTATTTCTTCCTTGAATGTTTGGTAGAATTCCCCAGGGAATCCATCAGGTCCTGAACTCCTGTTTTTTGGGAGGTTTTGGTCACTGCTTCAATCTCATTACTAGATATTGGTCTATTCAGGTTGTCAATTTCTTCCTGTTTCAGTCTTGGGAAGATTATGGGTTTCCAGGAATGCATCCATTTCTTCTGTGTTGTTTAGCTTATTGGCATATAGCTCTTGATAATAATTTTTGATGATTGTTTCTGTTTCCTTTGGATTAGTCGTGATCTCTCCCCTTTCATTCATAATTTTGCTAGTTAGGGTCCTCTCTCTTTTCTTTTGGATTAGTTTGGTCAGTGGCTTATCAATCTTATTGATGCTTTCAAAAAACCAACTTCTGGATTCCCAAATTGCTTCTTGTTCCCTGATTACAAGTCCTGCCTCTGTATATAGCACCTTATCTATACTTGCTTATGTGGCTCTTGATTTCTACATTGCTCTGCAGTTATAATAGGATGATATAAAAAGGCTTAGAAAAGTGAAGCCTTTTAATTGCAAGACCTGGGAAGCAACAGAAGCCACAATAGAATTACCAGTAATACATCACTTCTCACAGAAGCAGATTTTCCAATATCAGGGTTACTTATGCTTTTCCCAAAACAATAATCTGACTTTTCTTCATCCCACTTTTCACTGTTTATAATCAGATATTATTTGGTGAATATTTTTAAAAAGACCTGCTTCCTAGACTGTCAGAGTTATGGAGGGGGCGACCAAGTCTGTCTTTTTCATCACTGTACCCCCTTGCTTAGTGGCTAGTAAGAAGGTGCTTAATAAGTAATTGTGAAATGAATAACAAAGCAGTCAGCCTGAAACAATAATAATGCATACTTTAAACTTTTTGGTATGGACAACTCACTCTTTTGTTTATTTATTTGTTTATGTATATGGCCTGAAGGCCATAAATCTTTTCCTTAGGAAGGCACAGATAGCTTTATGAGACTAGATGTATTTCCTTGACATTGCCGTTTTGTAAAATGGCTAGTCATTGCTATTTTATGAGCTGTCATTAATTTTAAGGGAATGTGAGACCCTTTTATCATATTTAAGTCTTCATGAAATTGCCTTTGTTTGGTTCAATTAGTGCTCATTTCACAAATTTGATTATTGGAGAGAAATTGGAAAGGCAGGTATAACTTGAGGGTAATGTCAAGAAGAAGGAGAGGTCTTAGTGATATTAATTGATGACCAATCAAACTTGTATTTCAGATAATATATTTTACTAGGTTCTTTTCAAGATATTATTTCCCAGTGGTTTTATAAAGCTGCCTACAAAATATTCTTATTTGCTAAAATGATGCCCATTGTCCTATTCTATTACACAACACTGGAAAATCTTTGATAGATTATTCTTGAAACTAGTCTAGGACACATCCGGTGACATTTAGAAAGATGATCTTAGAGCCCTTCTTGGAGAGCCATAATTCTTGTTTAGCTAGTTACAAGATCAGATGGTCAAAGCAAAAGGGAAGGCAGTCCCTCTGTACGCAGTAATAGGAAAATGCTTTCGGACCTCACATTAAGTAGATAGGTGATGGGACCATAAAATAAGGTGATTTATTCTGGGCTTGGTCTGGAGATGAATCCAGGACTTAACGTATTGATTTTTTTTTCCCCAAATACTTCTATTTTTTCAGTGTTACAAGATTCGTTGTTCATGCACCACACCCAGTGCTCCATGCAGTACGTGCCCTCCTTAATACTCACCACCAGGCTCACCCATCCCCCCACCGCCCTCCCTTCCAAAACCCTCAGTTTGTTTCTCAGAGTCCACATTCTCTCATGTTTCATCTCCTCCTCCGATTTCCCCTAAATTCACCCTACCTTTCCCTCTCATAGTGTCCTCCATGTTGTTCCTTATGCTCCACATGTAAGTGAGACCATAAGATAATTGATTCTCTCTGCTTGACTTATTTCACTTGGCATAATCTCTTCCAGTTCCATCCATGTTGATACAAAAGTCGAGTATTCATCCTTTTTGATGGAGGCATAATATTCCATTGTATATATGTACCCTATCTTCTTTATCCATTCATCTGTTGACAGGCATCTTGGTTCTTTCCACAGTTTGGCTATTGTGGACATCGCTGCTATGAACATTGGGGTACATGTGGCCCTTCTTTGTACTGCATCTGCTTCTTTGGGGTAATTACCGAGTAGAGCAATTGCAGGGTCATAGGGTAGCTTTATTTTTAATTTCTTGAGGAATCTCCACACTGTTTTCCAAAGTGGCTGAACCCACTTGCATTCCCACCAACAGTGGAAGAGGGTTCCCCTTTCTCCACATCCTTTCCAACATTTGTTGTTTACTGTCTTGTTGCTTTTGGCCATTCTCACTGGTGTGAGGTGGTATCTCCGTGTGGTTTTGATTTGAATCTCCCTGGTGGCTAACCTATTGAGACTTAATGAACACTTCATAGTCTCAAAGTATTAGCAAATAAATGATGGACTTCCCCTTGTAGCTCCAGGGGCCAGCTGTGGCAAGGCGGACGTCCCTCTGGTCTCGTGTTTCTGTCTACGTTCCGTGCTGAGGTGGAGTCAGTGACTTAACCTCTTTGAACCTGGGAGAACCCAGCAGTGCTGCCTCAAGCACAGGCATGTTGACGGCAGGAAGGGCCGTGAGTGGCTCCCTGCATGTGGATGCCCAGTGTCCACAGCCGCTGGCTCCTGACCAGTGCTCAGCAGTGTTATCGGAGGGAATGTCTGACTAGCCGAGGGACTGACTGGCTGGACCCCACACAAGTTAACTTCCTTCTTTGTCATAAAAAGCCTTTTTCTTAAAGATTAAAGTGTGTTTAGTTTAAATATTGGATCAGGAAGGCCTAATCTGAACAATTGGAGATACTCATCCCTCAAATACTAAAGATACGTTACATATTTCACTTTTAATTTTCATGTGGTTACATGCATTCCAAACCAAAAAAAAAATATTTTAAATAAATCACAAATCCAGGGGCGCCTGGGTGGCTCAGTTGGCTAAGCGTCTGCCTTCAGCTCAGGGCATGATTCCAGGGTCCTGGGATCCAGCCCCAAGTCAGACCTCCTGCTCAGGGGGGAGCCTGCTCTCCCCTCTCCCTCTCAGGCTCCCCCCTGCTTGTGTGCACATTCACACGCGCTCTCTGTCAAATACTGAATAAAATCTTAGGAAAAAATAAATCACAAATCTGTTAAAAAAAAAAGGAGGGGATACAGTGTCTAAATCCACGGTATTATCAGATAGATTGTTCCAAAGTTATACCAATTACTACATAACATATCAAGGGCTTTTCAAATATTGAGAATATCCCATTTTTGCACTTTGATTTTTTTCCATAGTTGTGTTTGGGTTTTAGATTTCACTGAGCTTGCCTGAGCAGAGCAGTTTTTGTTGTTGTGGGTGGAGGTCATCTCATCATAGGATTCCCCTGATTTTGTTGTCTTTATGCTAACAAAAAAAGGCATTAAATCAGCAGAACTAATTCCTCATGTTAATTTTTCTTTTGAAATTTTATTCCTAATCACTCACTGTTGAAGAAGATGACATGACATCAGACTCCTTTAACTTAATGTCTGAGATGTGACAGAACAATTTTAGTCCAACAGCTTACATGTCATGGTCTGAAGTAATTTCTGTGTCTTCTAAAGACAACGAGTGTGGCTCTAAATTGGTCTTCCGTTAATTCTCTGCATTTTCTTCTATTTCTTTCCCCTAAACATGGGTCATGGGAATAGTCCTCTAGTTTATGTTTAGACTGCTGCTTGTTTGCTTATTCTTTTTTTAGCATGTTAAAGTATTTTTACAGTGGCCTCCCACTATTTTGCTTGGCTGCAGCTCTCCAAGGCAGCCAGAAGAAAAGTTCCACAGTAGCAGGGTGCCATATAAAACAGGATCCCACACCTATAATCTAAATGGCCAGAGATGATAAAATACCTGCCATTAAAAAAAAATGTTCTTTACAACTTAACTGGAAAAAAGTTCTCCTAAGAGTGACATATAACATAAGAACATTTGAAATGAATCCAGGTAGCCCCTCACTTTCTATGGAAGGAACAATAACAGCAGAAAGAAAACACGTTTATAAAAATGGATAGGCTTACTACAATTTTGGAATGTGGCTCTTAGTAATAAGCTAATTAAATCATTATAAATACAATAATTTCCAAAATTGAACAAGTCTCTTACATTCATAGTATTTAGCAATTTGTTTTAAATATTTTCAGTCACATGAGTGATTAAAGTGAACATCATTTAGTGAAAAATAAGACCACAGGGGAGCCTGAGTGGCTCAGTGGGTTAAGTGTCTGCCTTTGGCTCAAGTCATGATCCCAGGGTCCTGGGATCAAGCCCCAAGTCAGGCTCTCAGTTCAGAGGAGAGTCTCTGCTTCTCCCTCCCCCGCCCCTCCCCCTGCTAATGCTCTCTCTCTCTCTTGCTGATTCTCTCTCTCAAATAAATAAAATCTTAAAAAAAAAAGAAAAAGAAAACTATATTAAATGTATACAGCACGCTATGTTTGTATAGGCCATATGCAAAATCTCAGCAAATGTTCCCTCTTAATTTTTAACTCTTGATAAGGGTGGTTCCCACGTCATGATGTAGAAACAGATTTTCTCTGTAAAAGTAGAAATACACTTAAAAGACTGTAACAATTACTGACAAATCAGTTGAACAATTAAAAATATGGCCGAAGTACAATGTGAGCAAGGAATGGGTAAATTTTCCCTATCTCCTCTTAGTGTGTAGCAGAATTCTGTATTAGTAATGAAAACAGTTACTGGATTGAAGTTTCAGATCCAGATTTACATTGAGATGCTGGAAGTGGTAGCTTCTGCTTCTGAGGGTCCCCCTGCTTCTCTTTCTGGCTCTGCTCTTGTTGAAGGGATAGGTGTGTGGGGAAGAAGCCAGGAGGGGGGCAATTTAGCATAGCTGTTGAGTGTGTGTGTGTGTGCATGTGTGTGGGTATGAGAGAGAGAGAACGTGTGCACATACACAGAGGCCCCACATCGTTTTGCTTCTGAGGCATAGTTAACTGACAGGGTAATCATCATCTGGGAAGTGTTCCAGGGCCGGTCTCATTCATTACACCCCAGATGAGCTGGCCTCTGCCATCTCCCCAAGGAGGATGCAGGAGAGATTTACCAAGACCACAGTTCCCATGTCGTGACTACAGGAGTCCGTTTAACCCAGCTAGTTCAGAGGGAAGGAGCTGAAGGAGGAGCAGAGTTTAACCCTGATTCTCTTCAAGGGAGGTTGCCGTAGGGTGCTTGATTCTCTGCGTAGGACATTCTTTTCTGCTACGCGCTAAGATTGACTTTCACTGAATGGCTGTCCCACTCCGTAGCATTGGATCTTGCACGTACCATGTCTGTAGCAGAGATGTGACTGTGTAATTACCCCAGTCACCAGGAGGAAGCAGCCAGTCCAAATCACCAGACTGGTCGTGGGCGAGCTCTCCATTTCCTTTTCCTTATCTCCTGAATTGGTAGTCCAGGTGCATGCACCAGCGCGCTACTTCCTTACAATAAAGGCTTACGTTAAAAAAGTTTGTTTGTTTTTGAGAGAGAGAGTGCACACTCATGGGGGTGAGGGGTGCAGAGGGAGAGAGAGAATCCTAAGCAGCCTCCACATATAGCCCAGAGCCTCTCGCAGGGCTTGGTCCCCCAACCCTGAGACCCCAACCTCAGCTGAAATTAAGAGTCTCACACCTAACTTACTGGGCCACCCAGGTGCCCCAATGGACGTTTAAGGATCTTTTTAAAAAAATTTTTTTTTATGTAATTGTTTCTAACTGTAGTAGGCTTTTTTTCCCCCTCCAACTTATTCAAGCACATTGAATTTCTTACATGTCAAAAAATAATTGCTCAATATTTGTTTAATATTTGATATCAGAGAAGAAATAGACAAAGTCCTTTAGTAAACAAGCTCCTATAATTATTCAAAGTAAATGGGGATAAAATTGGGCTCTGAAAGCTATATCCACATAGATAAATTGCATTAGCTCTTCGAGAAAATAAAAAACAAGCATATAATATTTTCTACCTCATTTTCCTCCTGCATTTAATGACGCAAAGCATGGCCTCTTCAGATTGCTTCCGTATGTCCAGTGTTGTTCCATTGATTGTGTAACATGTGGCAAATATTTTGTATGTGTGTGCGTGCGTGTATTCGCATATATGCAATTGCCCCATGTCCCTGAAAGCTAGTAAAATGAATGCTGGTCCTTTTTGATTATCTGGATGACAAATAATCCCCAAATTCAGTCTCCTGAGACAGTAATAGCCATTGTTTTTGCTTATGGTTTCTATCAAGAATCCACAGATGGTGGTCAGAGCTGTGACAGCAGGGGCTGGGAGGCTGGGGCAGATGGGGGCTGGCTGGACACCTCTTTCTCCATGTGTTCTTAGAACTGCTCTACGTGGCCTCTCTGTATAGGCTAGTTTGGATATCCTTACATCATGGCAGCCTAAGAGATCTAAAATGGTGGCTTAAAATTGCAAAGGTGAGTGCTCCCAGTGAAAGGCAAAAAATGGCATACCTTTTATAACCAACTCTTAAAAATTTTGTAGCATTACTTTTCCATAATCTATTAGTTGAGGCAACTATAAAGCCATCCAGTTTCAAAGGGAGGGGATAGATGTCACCTTTTGTTTGGAAAGTGTCCTTCTAGAGGCGTACATGATATGGGAAATACCACTTGAGCTGTTTTTATAATCTGTGTCACTTAGGTTTTTAAAAAGGATATAGTAATCTGGTTCCACATTTTTTCTTACTAGTAATTACAGAATAAATGCAGTTGATTGAAAAGCAGTTTCTGCATTCTGAAATCCCTAAATTCCAAAAAAATATTTTAGCACTGTCAGGGCTGCTAATATTTGCCTCACTCCTACCCACTCCCTTTATAAAACTGTTGTGCTTCCAATGGGATTTGAGTTGGTATTTGAGGGAGAGGTTGTTGCCTAGATAACAGAAGAGATGTAGGGGAGAAAGCTGCCTCCATAGCCCCCACCATATCTTTTTCCTCCTTGCCTCTGGTTAAGGCAGAAATGAGGTAGAAGCTGGAAAAATAGAGTCCTAGACCTTTGTCTTCATAACTCCTTTGACCTCGGAGTGCAGCCAGCTTTTCCCTGTGTCCCAATTTCTAAAAATGCCCCTGAAAGAGGAGGCAGGAGAGGGGAGAATCACTCCTGCTGGAAAATGGGGATGAAAGGAAAAAGAAAAAGCCAGAAAGCAAAAGAGAAAAGTTAGAGCTTTTGGTTTGCCTCCATCCCCCAAATCCCCACCATCCATCTGGGGGGTGATGGTGAGCACACAGAGCTGTAGGAAATCCCTATCTTCACTATAGAATATTATTTCTGTATACCCAGAAGCTGTGCCTTCCATGTCTAGACCTGCTTAGGAGAGTCCTAACTTCTGGCTGACACCTTTTCAGGTGGTCTCTTAGAACCTAGTTCGCATCCCCTACCTATTCACGATTCAGTTCAGTGTGCTAAATTATTTAGGCAGTGCCTGATTCCTTTTGAAAGAGTAAATTGTAGGAAGTCTTTTTTTTTTTAAAGAGCAAATGTCAATGTACTCTAGAAATGAAAAGTAGCAATTAGATTTTTGTTACTCTTTGTGAGCAAACATCCTGCATTATTTTAAGTTACTGTATTAAAATGTTTCTCTAGATTTGCAAAGTTTTCTCCTTTTAAGAGTAATCATATGTATTCTGAGTACTATACTAGGCTCTCTCTATAGTACGGTGCTGAATTTTATTTCTGTCCTACGTAAATTTTGTTCCTCTAATAGTGGGTATTACTTACTATAGCTTTACAAATAGTGATGTTGTAAATTCTTGCATTTCTCTGATAAAGGGAAGGGTGGCTTTGCTTAATCATTGCCTATATTTTTAATCATTGATTAAAGTGAAATGAAATATTTTAAAGTATTTTTTTAGATACTGTACAACTACTTCACTGCTGTTCTCACATGAGGCAAAGCAAATAGCCTAAAGCATATTCACAAATTTTTAAAACACCTTTAATCTCAGAAATAACATGGGCTATATGTTGGCTTACTGAACATAATAAAAAATAATAAAAAAGTAAAAAAAAACATGGAAATATGAAAATAGGGTTTTAGTCATAATAGTGGACTTTACTGATTTTTTTCTTTTTGAACAGGTTAAAGGTTCTACTTTGCAATAAAATTGGAAAAAATATGAGTTGTTAACATTATACATATTCCTTAGCATTCAATACCAACTTACTCTGTAGCTGGCATGACTATCACTACTGTACCCAAAGCAAAAGCAAAACTTATATTTAAGAGCAATAATGTCAACAATTCTACTGGTTATACTTTCCTGGGTTTTTTTTTTTTCATGCTGAAGATATAATTCAATATTTTGGGATTTTTTTAACTCACAAAACCAAAAACTATAAATACTCAAAGATTTATTATGCTCAGTGTGTACTGTGTTTAATGATTACTTAATTTGATCAATTGCGTTTTGACCAAGAAATTGGGAGGGGGAGGGTTCTTAAATTTATAAAAGGAACCATAACCAAATGTTAAAACTCTTTATCTCACCTTTTATTCACTTATATTTAATTTACTGAGTTTACCATATTTCTCTACAATTTCCCATGAAATAAAGAAACAGTTGTTCAAAGCCAATTTCTGTATCTGATTAAACTAATCTTAAAATCTGGTCTTCTAGAACTATCGATATGCATTGATGGTTGGAAGGTCTGCATATAATATAATTGCATAAAAGCTGAAAAGAAGTGAATTTTGGCACAGAAAAGACTGGAGTCTAACTTTTTAATGCTCTTTTCAGCACTACTTAGGTTAGTTTGTTGATAAACATTGTCGATCTTATTTTATCTAAGCTTATTACATTGTATGTCTCCTGACTAAACCACTTAAATGCAATGCCCTGTAAGAAGCAGAGTATGCCAAGGAACTAACAAAGATTGATGATCCTTGTATACTGAACATTGAAAGTGAAAATATTATACCAGTCATTTTTAAATAGAGTTAAAAGATATATTTTGTTAATGTGTTTGTAAAGAATTGTGATTTCTAGCTAATTTTTAAAAAGTAAACTTTTTTTAAAATTTTTGTCCAATTTTTAGGTGCACATATGCGAACATAAATACTTTGCTCTAAAATGCCTGGTTAAGTTTTGGACCATTTTCTCAGAATAATAGGTAGTAAACAGAGAATTAGATAAATAGGAATTCTAAGTTAACTTTCCAAAAATCACATTAAACTGTAGATAAGTTTCATATTTGAAAACTTTTTTATTTTACTTGAAACATTTTTACCCAAATTCACATATCTTGAATATTGAATTTATAAAAATTAAAGTCTGATGGTAATTATAACTTATAATGTTTAACAACATCTAAGAATTTTAGCTCTTTTCATTGTTAATATATAGAACATTCTTTAAAGAGTGCTGTTCATTTTATAAAGGTCTTGGACAGCTTCTGGTTTGTTATGGCAATGTTCATGATTGTCTTTTTAAACTGCATAGTTAAGTACTTTTTGAAATACCAACATGTCAAGGCTGGTTCATGCCAGTAACTTTAGAACACTAATACAGCTTATCCTCAACCTTCATGTACTGCTGTGATAAGACACATTAATAAGTTGTAACACTACTCTTAGTTAAGACTGGTGAATTTTGTATTGAATTCAGCTTACAATATGTAGTGAGAAATGCATTTCTTAGTAACCCAAAAAGAGTTGTACTTTTCTCCAAGCCCTCAGGTTGCAGGTTTCCTGAGATTTTAGTGATATTATTATATCTACTCTTTAGATACAGTAATATCTACTTTTTCTAATGGAATGGTAGAAAATCTGGGACCTCTTACTTATGATGTGATTTGGCAAAGTATTTTTTTTAAATCTCTCTATGGCGTATATCCTTTTTATTTATTCATTTGCCCCATTCACCGCTTCTCTTGTATCTGTTTAAAAACTGCATCAGGTTCTTCGTTGAGTTAAAAAATTGAGTAATGTGTATTTACTAACAATAACCATAATATTGACACAACAAGGCAATTGTAAAATTAAGATGGATAATGGGAATGAAATCACTAAAAACAATGAAAACTTGGAGGTTTTAAAATCAAATGAATATCTATAAATTAGTTATAATAAGATAGAACCTGGTAACCAGAACACATTAAGTAATTGGCCATTGGTCCACTCTGTCCAACCTTTTAAAGTTCTGCATTCTGTACTGTTAAAGAAAAGAAAAGAAAAGAAAGATCTCCAGATCCATACAGTGGCCAAATCATTGTATTTGATTATACAACTTTGACAGTGATGACGTTGCTTTTCACAGTGGCGAGACCATTTAACTCTAGCTCTTACTGCCAGCGAGCTAGTCTCCCTCAAACACCCCAGGCTTGCCCTCTTCTCAGGGTGACGCTCCACTGTGGGCAGAGGTGGCTTATAGAAAGAAGTGTAAGAAGAGAAGGGAAACTCCATTTAGTCAGTATAGAAAGAGGACAATTAGATACAGTATTTTTTTTAAAAGATTTTATTTATTTATTTGACAGAGAGATCACAAGTAGGCAGAGAGGCAGGGAGAGAGAGAGGGGGAAGCAGGCTCCCTGCCGAGCAGAGAGCCCGATGTGGGGCTCCAGATCATGACCCGAGCCGAAGGCAGAGGCTGAACCCACTGAGCCACTCAGGCACCCCTAGATACAGTATTTTAAAAATGGCTTCTTCCATGTGTGGAGAATAACATTGTTGACAGTGTTATTATCAAACACAAAGGCATGATATATGAGAGGCAACACAGTTGAGTGGAAAGAAAATTATGTACTGGGAGCTTTGAGACTTCTTGCCCCTACTTCAGAGTGATGTTGGGAACGTGATTGTTTTGACACGGGAAGACCAGGAGGGTGGTCACAAAGGCATTGACCTGAACAAAGAATAACTAATGTGTATTTGTTATGTTTATCTTAGGAAACTGGGAAATGTTATTGAATAAAATGACTGGTTTCTCTGTCTGAAACATTGGTCTTCCGCTCTAAAACCCACAAATCCATTGGGTAGATTAGGTTTATTTTGTAATTTAAAAATGAATATTTGTAGACAGTAATGGTTTATGATTAAAATGTCCTATCTGCATTTGCATAAGAGTAGGGGGTCCTATGTTGCTTGATTTGGTCACTCTTGAAAAGCATGTGTGTTCCATCCAGTACCAGAAAATACGGAAGTCCTTAGAACACAAAGGTAATGTTGAATAAAGAAGTACAGGAAATTATACACCAGACCAAATTAGTTTTAAGGCTTCTGAACTTAAGTTTTTTAAGTGTGGTGTCAGACCATTTTAGGAGTGTAGCCAAAACAGGGTAGTGGGTGGGTGGGTGGGGGGGAACTAGATGTTCAATTTTCCAGAGATTTCCTGTGTTTATTATTATAAGACTGTGATTTATTAAAACTGTCTTACTTCTTCAAGCAGACCAAAATTTCCTGTGTGCTACTGAGGCTAAGATATATGGGGTTTGTGCAAAGAGTCTGTGAATGAGACAGGGTTATAGTACCCAGGCTACAATGCTATGCATAGCTGGAGAGAGCATTTTCACCCAGAATTGTCAGGAAGAGCTCGAGTCTCATTTTTTCTCATTACTGAAATTACAAATGTATTACGTTTAAGAGGAGTTACTGCTCAAATTGAGTTTTGAGTTATAGTGTCTGAAACCACATTATTTACATTTTTATAGTAATCGATGGCATGTGTTGAAGAAATTGTACTTTCTGTAGCCGTCTTTCCTGATACACTCCTGCACATGGAAAGTAATACCATCAGTTATGTCTCATCTAGCTAGTAGAGATGGTAGGCAAATGACTTCTGACATTGCTTGCTTATTTAGAACTTATGTGAATGTTGTCCTGGGTGATGGTAGCGGTGATGGGGCAAACAAAAACAAAAAAATCCTCCAAAAGTATTTTTAAAAATGATTCAGCAGACTATATTAGCAAGCAGGGGAAAATGAGGGTTATAAGTCTGTGAGTTTATTTCCTGGCAGAATTTACAATGGTTTATTAAGCAGAGACTTTATAAACATAGATAGACTCAGAGATATTATGGCTATATCAAGAATAAGGCATTCCAGACTGATCTCATTACTTTCTTGATAATTTTTTTTTCCTGAAGTGGCAAGGAAAAAGAATATTATAAGACACCATGAATATTTCAGGAAGCTCCTTAACTATCTTGACATTATTAAGAGCATAGTAAGACATTTCACCAATGTTGGTTATTTCCAAACTTGTATTTTTAATTCATGGAATTTTTTTTCACTCTAGTTAAAACATTATTAGTACCTCAATATGCTACGGACAGGAAAACTACCTTAAAATGTTTGTATAGCTCCCTCCCAAAGTCCTGGGAGGGGCCCTAGCCATGTTCTCACCTGGTCATATATTTCAGTGAAAGTTACAAAAGTTAGATATTTTTGTGTTTTTCTTAAAGAAGCTTCCTCTCTATAATGCAGTCATTTTAGATGTACGTAACCTGAAATTGCCTGCGAGTAAAAATAAAATGAATCTTCTTTATTGAAGCAAGAGGGGGAGCCTCAAATGCACTGATTGGTCTTCCCTTGAGCAGAAGGCAGCAACAGCCTTTTTTTGTTGTTGTTTGTTTTTTGTTTTGTTTTGTTTTTTATTATGTTACATTAGTCACCATGCAGCACATCATTAGTTTTTTTTTTTTTTTTCCCCCAAATTTATTTAAATTTTTCAGTGTTACAAGATTGATTGTTCATGCACCACACCCAGTGCTCCATGCAGTACGTGCCC
>JAPYYJ010001093.1:0-14672 GCA_028533885.1 Nasua narica | reverse complement strand
AGGGCGCCTGGGTGGCGCAGTTGGTTGAGCGACTGCCTTCGGCTCAGGTCATGATCCCGGAGTCCCGGGATCGAGTCCCACATCGGGCTCCCAGCTCCATGGGGAGTCCGCTTCTCACTCTGACCTTCTCCCTTCTCATGCTCTCTCTCACTCTCTCTCTTTCCTAATAAATAAATAAATAAAATCTTTAAAAAAAAAAGGCAATATTATAATAAACTGAAAAAGTAATTCAATTGGTTTACAATAAATGTTGTAGTAAAAAGACAAAGTTATACAACTGAATAAACCCAAATACATGCTGCTTGCAAAGGATCCTGAAAACAGGTATATAAGTCATTTAAAAGAAAAACAATGGGAAAAAATTAATGAATACTTTAACTAAAAAAAAGTTCATATAGCTATATTACTATCAAGCAAAAATGGACTAGGGCAAAAAGCATTATTGTATACACCTAATAACATTGTCCAAAAATGATAATGCAAAAGGTGAGAGAACTAAAAGTAAGAACAAACAAATCACAAAAATATTTTGACAACCTTTCTCAGTAACTAAAAGAGCAAAGAGAAAAAAATTAGGAAGGATAAATCTATTTAAATAATAAGATTAACAGAATGACCTAATCAAATTATATAAGACAAGGTATGAAACAAATTCAGCATACACATTCTTTTCAAATGCACATGGAACATTTATTAACTTTCAGTGTACGTGAGCTTTAAAAAAAACCCCAAGAAATGTCAGAGGTCTAAACTCATGCTTTTTGACAAAAATGGAATTAAGAGAGATGATAAGAACAAAGATAAAAAGCTAAAATCCCAAATATTAAGAAATTAAACCATAAATTTCCACCAAAAAAAAAAAGTGTTTAAAATTGTTCGTAGTAACTTTATTCAAAATAGCCCCAAACTGGTAACAACCCTAATAGCCTTCAACAGAAGATAGGCTAAACAATGAAATGCAACATAGCAACAAATAAAAACAAACAACTGCTACACCCAACATAGATAAGTCCCACAGCAGTATGTTGAGCAAAGGAAAGCCAACAGAAAGGAGTAGACACAGTATAAATCTAATTATATAAAGCCTTATAGTAGACAAAAATAGCCATGTTGATAAGAATCAACCTCTTGGAAATTAAACTGCCTTTTGGGGATGGAAACGAAATGGAAAGTGAATGAGAGAACTTTCTGGAGTGAATGGTAATGTTCTATGTCCTTATTAGGGTGCCAGTTACATGTAGATAAACATTTTTCAGAACTCACTGAACTTTTATGTTCATGTATAAATTGTATGTTAATTGTGTGTTATATATATAACTTACATATGCAAATTTAGAATGGGATATTGAAATAATTAGATAGCTGACCCAATCTCCTATTCCCGGATTTGCAACCTGGCAATTGAGATATACGTTAGAGAATACAGTGTCCAAACAGAGCTGTAACCAAAGTCTAAATCATGATCCTAATTTTTAATTTTGTAATAGATAGTAGAAATGGAAAATAGAGCAAGAGGTTTTAAGCCCTTAATAATTCGACACTAAAAAAATTAATAATGGAAGAACATGATTATGATTCAATAGGTTATTATTAGGGATAAGAGCATGAAAAAATTTTGAATAGCAAATTAATCACAAATAATGCTAATTTGATATTTGCATTCAAAAATCTTATAAAATTTGAAAAGAAACAATATAATATTGTGGATTATTCAAAAGTATTTGAAAACAGAGTTTCCAACAAATTGTACTTAAAAGCAAAGTGACAGTCCAATAGTGATATATACAATGATTATGACTTAAACTTAGTAATGATTAAAACGAGCAAAGACAACAAATGAAAACTTGCAGAGTATTTAAAAAAAAATCCCAGTAACTTATGAATAACAATAAAACTTCAAAATGCCATAAAAATATGAACTACATGGGAAATAATGACCAGGCTAATTCATAAATACATGTATGGCACTAATTTTGTGCTAGACTTCTGATTTATGAAAGTCAGATATTTTAATAAAAACATGATGCTTAAATAATACTAATAAATCTAAATGTTCCAGTTAGTCATAAAAATTCATAAAGCCAAAACCAGTAGACATGCAAGGAGAAAATTTTATCAAAAAATAAATAAAAGGGAGATTTCATCCAAGTTTTAACTTGTAAGAGCTATAATGCAAAGAAGTAAAATAGGACTTAGATAAAAACACAATATATGAAATCAAATATCTGTAAACTCTTTTCACTCTAAACTATGTACCTTTCTTTTTTTTTTTTTAAAGATTTTATTTATTTATTTTGACAGAGAGTGAGAGAGAGACACAGAGAGAGGGAACACAAGCAGGGGGAGTGGGAGAGGGAGAAGCAGGCTTTCCTGCCGAGCAGGGAGCCTGATGCGGGGCTCGATCCCAGGACGCTGGGATCTAACCTGAGCCCAAGGCAGCCGCCCAACGACTGAGCCACCCAGGTGCCCCAAAACTATGTACCTTTCTTAAAATGTCCATGATTCATTTCCTTCAACTTATCTTACAATAAAATTCAGGAAAAAATATATGATATATAAAAATAACTAACTTATTATTGGCCATGATTTTTGAAATTTTACCTGATGGAGATACCTCCAAAAAATCAATATCCAGGACAAAATTTTATTTACATATAATGAGAATTCCAAAACCATAAATGAAAAGCATTACTTAGTGAAAAGCAATCTTAGAAAAACTGAATAATAACTTGAGGAGCAATAAGTTTAGGCAAGGCAGATTACATTCATAACACTGTGCACCATGATAAACTTCACATAAAATCAAACATTGTAGATCTATATAAACACACTCATAAGAGATAAGGAATATTTGTTACCCATGTAGAGCAATTATGAATTTCCTAGCTTTTAAATCACAGAATAAATGATAAAAAAGTGACAAAATTAAACATAAAAACTTTTCAAACTTTGGTCTTATAAAAATAAAAATAGGAAGATAAGATATGTAATAGTTCAAACATTTATCAGAAAAAGTGAAGATTCCAATATAAGTATATGAAAGGTTATGGGAGTTGATACAAAAAGAAAGAAAATTAGTAGAGTAAAACTTACGCCAATATTCTTTCTTGCAAGTTATCACAGAACTACAAAAAAGTACCTGTAATAGTGAGCAAAAATTTTATAACAAACCAATCACAAACAATTATACTGAATGGAATTGGCATTTTATTTCAGAGCTGGTGGGATTATAATTTTGTACAGACTCTGGAAATTATGAGAATTTATAGCAAATGTCTTAGAATATACATGCCTTTTCTAAGTCATTCTGATTGTAGGATTTTAACCTAGGGAAATAATTCAATAGAGTTCCAAATAGTATGCATGAAAACATTTGTTGCATCATTACCAGTAATACTAAAAAAAAAAAAAAGAGTCCAAACTTTGAGGACACATTAAATAGAACCTGGTACATCAAAATGGTAAAATAATCAAAAGCCCTTAAAAGCCTAACCATGGCTACTATTCATAATTATTAAGACAAAAAATTTAAGTTAAAAAAGAGATCTACAACATGTAATATATGAGAGCAACCATGTAAAAATGTTTTATGCACATGGAAGAGAATATATTGTGTTTCCATTCCATAAATGGAAACAGTGGTATTATTATGGCTGATGTTTTAAAATTGCTATTCCTTGAGAATTTGTCTTTAAACAACTGGTTGTATTTAGGTAATATAATGTCTATAAGACTAAATTAATGAGCCAACTTTTATTATACTGTATCTCTGCAAACTTACAAAGTACAGAACAATGAAATGGAAGGAAATCAGGATAGAGAAAACCACTGACCTTCTCCTTATGGAAGAATAAACTGTCCTTCAAGATAAAAGGGGAAGAAAGGAAAACTGTTGTGCATTAACCAAGTCACTTTGCCAATGCCTGCCAAAGAAATGAGATAGGAAAAAGGCACAGTCCTCACTGACCTTCCAGATACCTGTGACACAGTATAACTTTGAGGCCTCAAATAAAAACTGCAGTCTATTGTACCTGACAGCAAGCTTTGCACTTTCATTATGCATATAATATCTAATAGATCTTTTGAAATCATTACCTGTCAAGAGGGGAAAAGGAAGGCAGAGGAAAAACCTTGAAGAATAGAATTTGTCAAGGGTCAAAGTAAATGGCAATATACTTTAATAAGCAATAAACTCCACATTAACTCTGAGTGGCCTATACATTCAGTGGACTGTGGTATCATGTACTGAAATGCAGAGTAACTTCTTAGTGGCCCAAAATATTCTTCTGCAATATCTTTCTATCTATCAGCTTATATGCTGTCCAAAAAAAAAAAAAAAAAGAGAATGCCATTGTTAACTTAAATAACTGCTAATTGGGAAGTTAACTTTTGAGCAACCAAAACCTTAAGCTGTGTTACATATTGATGATTTATATATTATTTACATTACTGTTTCATCATATTTATAGTAACACTGAGAAATAATCTTGTGTTTTTCATCTTTTTGGCACTCAGTATCTAAATAACGTATGCATGTCAAGGTTATATCCACAGGGCAGACATCATAAAATTCAAATTTTCTTTGCAAACAATGAGGGAAACAATATTTTTCAAGTAAATGGCTCTTATCACTGTGTGCCAGCAAAACAGAAACTGCCTTTTCACAATCTTGGATCTAATAACATGGAAAATCTTAATTCCCTTGTTCCCAAATATCCCATGGAACACACGTGGTGGCAGTGAGTGACGTAAGAACTGACGAACGCCAAGTCCAGCTACTTAGATTCCAGTTTGGGTTCTGCTGTTAAATACTTGCCAACTTCTCTAAGTCTTTGCAACGAATTTTCTCATTGCACAAAAAATGAATAAACCTCAGTACACAAGATGGTCTCCATCGTTACTGCCAACATTAGGGCCCTAATTCTATTTGGAAGCTAGAGACAATTTTCCCCCTTTTTTCCATAATGCAAAGAAGCAAAATCACCACGTTGGTGGCTACCACAGGATGTTTAAACAGTTTGGCAGGTTGTCAAAGCCATGCATTTACCAAAGTTTTAATGACACCTACTACAAAAAACAAAACCTTCCTTCTCCTCACACTATGAAGCCTACTATGAAAATTGCCCTTGCTAGGGGCTTGCAACAGGCCTAAGGACAAAAGTACAGATTTCACTATCAACATTTTTCTTTAATCTTAAAAAAGGATAAAGTGACTTTCAGGGATTCATTCCTTCAGGTTATGCAGCCTAGCAGAACACTGTAAGTTTCATACCACAGTGTATAGTATATGGTGGATTAATTGTCCTTTTGCAAAAACTTTTATGGCCCAAGGTCCTACTTTATTAGTGCATTCGGTACTACTTCCCAAGATGCTAAACAGAGCATACTGGTAAGGGAGACAAGCAATCTTATTATTAATTAAAATTCAAGTGAATTTTATAGGAAAAAGGGCTTTACTGAGATACCTTAAAGATTTAGACTCTACGTAACATATTTTATTTTCAGACTTCAAAGATCAACTTCAAGAACACAGGTTTTAAGAAGATAAGATATTAATGCTCACTGGATTCAGGTGACAATTTTAGGTTCTATAAACGTCCAACAATTTATTGGCAACTCTAATGCATACCGATACGCTAATAATTCCTATAATTGTGTGTACATATTTTTAAGTTTCCTTTTTTTAAGATTTTATTTATTTATTTGAGAGAGAGAATGAGAGAGAACATGAGAGGGGAGAAGGTCAGAAGGAGAAGCAGACTCTCCATGGAGCTGGGAGCCCAATGCGGGACTCGGTCCCGGGACTCTGGGATCACGACCTGAGCTGAAGGCAGTTGCTTAACTGACTGAGCCACCCAGGCGCCCCTAAGTTTCTTTTATACTAAAACTAAATAGATATCCAACTGCCATTTCAAAATGAAACAGCCTTAGGCCCACTTGTTATATACAGTTTAAAGCTAATAACTTGACGTCTAGTTACAGAGCTATTTGACTGGATTTGGTGAAATAGATCCTTATCCTTTTATTTCTCTGTGTTACAGAAGTCCCAGTTTTCCACCATCTCTGCTAGAAAGTCTCCAAATCATTACCATTTTTGCCTTTTAATTTCCTCATTAATTCAAAATAAATTCAAATCATTTCACTTTATTAATTCGGTATTAATTCAATTTGTATTTACTATGTAACAAATTCAATAGCTATGTAAACACTAAAGGAACTAAGACTTAAAGAGAATTCTATTCACTAAGAATATACAGGCTTATGGTTTCCCTTGCAATCTTTGTATAAATGCAAGGTGGAATGGCAAAACAAATAGAAGAAAATATATTTTCAACATTGTGCATTACTTCTGTAAATTCTGTAGGTGTAGAAATCACCGACCAGTATTCTGAACTGTCATCTTACCAATATCTCCTACATTTAAATCGTTTCCGTTTTTTCCCAATTTATTTACCATTGCTTTAGATTGTATACCTTTATATTCCAACTTATTTACCTTTGTATAAATTGTGTGTGTGTATATGTATTTAGACTAGCACTGTCTGCCTCATTAGACAGTGGCTCATATGTAATGTTATGTTCTGAGCTAACTCCCTGCCTATTCATCTCAGCAAATGCTAAATAACTGCAAGCAACTCAATCAGGAAAGTCAGCAGGAATTGTAAACACGATACACTAAAAACTGGATATGCTACAGGTCCCTGGGAAATGGACTTGACAGTTGTCTAAACTTAAAAGGGATAAAAATATTTTATCCACATGTTACAGAAAGGTAAAAAGAGGCATCTGTGTAGGTGTATGTTTTTATTTGTATGTGTATAGATGTATGCATGTTTGATTTTCCAATAGTGAACATTATTTTTTTTTAGTTTACACATGGAAAAAATTAACTATTTGGTGATGACCCCCTCCCCCACTAAGGACTAGCTGATTTTAAAAGTTAGTTGTACGTCTCACAAAAGTTAATATGGAAAGCATGGGTTAGACATTTCTCATTGATTCTTACTTCCGTTCTCTTTTAAGCACACTTCATTTACCATGTACTTCCAAATCCATATAGGTCTAATGAAAATTTTTACAGACATATTTTTCTCTGAAATCATCCAGTGTTAATTCACACCTGAGAACTACTTAATTTAGTCTTTACCCATAAAAGAAATAAGCAGACAGTCTGTTCTCTCAATGCAGTATCTTTCAAAAACCTAAATACTAAAAATTTTAGTGCAGTTTGCAAGAAATACCATTCATATGATCAATATATTTCAAAATATTTAGAGTATGACACTCAGCTCCTATTGGTTTTACCTTGGGAACATCTGATTTTGTTTTAGTAACCACATATCTGATCATGTTCTACCATTTAGAAATTAGGATGCACGCCCAGTTCTGGCAACATGTGGGAAAAACAGAGTCATGACCAACCATCAGACGGGATGTCTGGATGTTGATATCAAGAATAAAGCAAGAATTCTTTATTTTCCTGGCCCCCAGCTTACAAACTGCATCTTGCTTCACATACTACTGACACAGAGAAGAAAATATAAGACAGCCCTGAAAACTAAGGCAGCAGACTTCCCATCAGGAAATTTTAAACTATAAGGAATTCCAAGGTTTTTCATTAAGTCTTAATTTTTTTTCCCCTTGAGTAGCCTTATTGTTGTTGCTGAAGCTCTTTTTATTGTTATTTGGCAACAAGGTTGAGGGGAAACAGAATTTGTGGCTTTGGAAGACCAAGGTTTTCATTCCCAAATAGTTGATCCTTAATTTAGGTCATTATTTATCTTTATGAGCCTTTATTCACTCACATGTAAAGCTTAAGTATAGATTATAAAGATTAAATATATTGCTTGCACAAATAATAAGGGCTTGAAATAACATATAAAAAGTGTTCATCACAGTGCAAAGCACATAGTGGGTTCTTAATGAATGGGAGCTACTCATTATCTTATGAGTGAGTTTTAGATCCTTGTTCCTTATTAAATAACTAGAAAAGGGGTTGGTAAACATTTTATTAAAGGGCAAGATAGCAAATATATTAGGCTTTGTAAGTCATGAAAAAACAATCAAGGATGTTATACAGATACTTCTATTATCATTTAAAATGCAACCATTTAAAAAATATATAAATCATTTTTAGCTCACTGCCTATTAAAAACAAAACAAAGACAAAAACAGAGGGTGAGGCAGATAGGAGCCACCAGGCCCACCCTTGAACTATATGATTACAATTGAGAAAAGAAGTAAAGCAACTTAGCCGATTTCCTGTTCTTTTTGGGGAAAAAAAAAACAAAACAAAAACAACCTTAGTCTCAGCTAAAATGAGCAATGATCTGGGAATTACATCTATCAGTACTGTTATTATTCCTTAGAATAAAATTCTATTTTATGAAACTAACCTCAATTGTCAAATACTTCCATCATCCAAAAAATTCTAAGAAATAAAATACACAAACCTCCATGGGAAAAACTCATGACATGACAAGGAAATAAGTGAAAAAATTTTATGGAGTAAAACAGTCCAAAAAAGTTTTCTTTGCCATTCAAAACCTAAATATGGCCTCATACGTAGGAGAAACACTGAGACTGAAATATTCATTTCTAGGTACACGATAGCTAATACTGACTTGGGCTATTCATTTATTAGGCACTTACTATGTTCCACATCCTGTTTTAGGCCCAGAGGATATACCAATACACCGACCAAATAAACAATCGCCATCATTTTAAAGCATGCACTTTGATGAAGGAGTGCAGGCAATAAATAAACAATATGGTTCTTTAGAGGGTGATGAGTGCTATGAAGTGTTACGTGCTCAGTGTTCCAAAAATTAACAGAGCAAGCAAGCAAGAAACTGCACTGTGTGTGTGTGTGTGTGTGTGTGTGTGTGTGTGTGTGTTAATGTGTGTTACATGGGACAGGGAAGTTGCAGTTTTATATAGGGTACTTAGGGAAGATCTCGCTGCTAAGAAAAGAAGCTGAGGGAGGTATTAAAAAAAAAATAGCTCTGTAGTTACCTGGGGAAGATTATTCTTGGCAGAGGTAAATAACATAGGCTCTAAGGCTGGAAGATGCCTAGCCTCAAAGAGAAACTGTGACTAAGGCAGACTACGGGAGATGGGGGAAGGAGAAGAATGTCATAAAAGGTTCTGCCTTGGAAACCACTATAAAATGGAAATGCTTTTAGCCTCTGAGAGAACTGGGAAGCCACCAAAGGGGATACAACAGAAGAGCAACATGATCAAATTTCTATTTTGACAAATTTCCTCAATAATCATTTGTTTCTGGGATACTTTTTGGTATTTGACAATAAGTATAATTATATATCATAGTAAGATTTTCTTCACCTGATAAGTATCATTTAATTTATTTAGCTTTATAGAGTCATTTTTCCTTCAAAATAAGAAGGTTTCAATAACCAAATTATCCATTTATCCATTTACTGTGAAAACTAATAAAGATATTTTCAATATATGTTAGGTGTCAGATTCTGCGTGGGTCATCTACAATATAAGGATGATTCCGATGTATTAAAAAGGCCTATACTCTATTGGGAAACTGTAATACAACAGTAAGAAAATACAATACGGAAAAAATACCAGTTATAATGAACAGTAATCCAAATCATCATCAAGCCATAACACCTGCTGTATTTTATTAGTATCATTAATTCTATTACTAACAATGCTAATCATGATGATGATAAATTAAATGGCCAACCAAAGAGCAAATGGGTGGCTTTTTGGGAAAATAATTACTTTCATTAACTCTATGTGTGATCCAAAGGACCTCATTTTCTATTTATATAAAAGGAGAAGGTATACAATTCTATCTGTACCTCCTCACACCTTTAAAGATTGTTAACTATTCTTGTTTCAATTTCATAAAAGTATCTACTTTTCTAGAGATTTGACAGTCTACCTTGAAAATGCTAAGAATTCAAGATTTTTTTGTTGTTGTTGAGATTTCCATGAATCATTTGCTACCAACTAGAAGCAATCAAAGTGCCACAAAATTAGAATTGGTAATCTATAGCATAAAATCAGGCAGCAGTATAGCCTGGATTTCCAGCGAGGCATATGAGAAAGGACACAGGATTAGACATAAAGAAGGACTTAATTGAAATGCTAGCTCTGTGACTTGCAGTTGCTCTCGGCATGTCCATGTTGTATCGAGCCAAATTTATTTATTGTCTTGTTTATTTCCTTTCTATCTAGGACAAAATTTTATCTCAAGGAAATTAAGTGACCTGACCATAAAGGAAGTCAGAACTACGGGGACTTCAGTGCAATTGAAGCCAGATGAAGAAGTACTTCAAATATTGGGTGACGGTTAACAACTGCAGCTCAGGAACAAATAGTGTGGGCCCTGGGAGATAAAAATCAAAAGACTGGTATAAATGGTGAAGACTATCTAGGGTTCAGAGGATATAGAAACCACAACTAGAAAGACTGATCAGTAATAACTTTATAGAAGAGGCTGATCATGCACAAGAAATGATCTTTGAAGGAGAAGTAAGGCTTCAAGAAATGGCAACAGAAAAGGTTTTCCAAAGGAGTGAAACAGCCAGTGATCACAGTTGGTAAAACCTGGGGCATGAACACAGCATGGGGAGATGCCTACATTTAGCTGCAGTAGAGAGCTCAGAAAGAGAAAAAGGTAATAAACTGTGTGGGGGAAGATAGCTTGTATCCAAATTATAGAGATCACAAATAGATTTTTATGATTTCAAAATCCTGTTTCCAGGCCATGAGGTACTCACCTCACATTATAAGTTCTTGTTCTTGTATTTATTACTTTTTTTAGGTAATCGTCCCACACTTGATTAGATCATATTCTATACTGAATTTTGGGGACAACCAATATAATAGACAAAGAGATCAAGTTGTAATGAATATGGCCATGAGAATTTGTAATAATGATATTAAAACTTTGTATAATAAAAGCTATAGCTATTTTTTTTCTGTTAAAGCTTTTCAAATAAAGAGTTTTTAGCTTAAACTTAGAATTATGGGTTACAGGTTATAGTTTGCTTTATACTAATTTTTCTAACTAGCCGTGTGAACTTAAAAATGTTTAAGCTC
This sequence comes from Nasua narica, assembly GCA_028533885.1. Lineage (NCBI taxonomy): Eukaryota > Metazoa > Chordata > Mammalia > Carnivora > Procyonidae > Nasua > Nasua narica. The sequence goes on along the minus strand of JAPYYJ010001093.1, from coordinate 3,590 downwards.
TCATCTAAAGTTTATTTTGTAAACTTATAAATCAAATACTTCAGATATCCTGTGAGGTCATGTCCAAATGGAATATTTTTAATTCTTTTTTAAAAAATATTTTATTTATTTACTTTTTTTTTTTGACAGAGAGAGGGAGAGAAAAAGAGAGAGAGAGAATGATAACAAGCAGGGGGAGCAGCAGAGGGAAAGGGAGAAGCATATTCCCCACTGAACAAGGAGCCAGATGCTGGGCTTGAACCCAGGATTCCAGGATCATGACCCAAGCCAAAAGCTGGCACTTCACTGATTGAGCTCCCCCAGGTGCTCCTATATTAAATTCTATTATTTTATTTTTAAGGAAAAATTACCACATGCCAGATACAGATTATAACTCTAATATCCATGCCTAGATAATACCTTGAGAAGGTAAATCGATTTACTGTGAAGTTTCTAATAAAACAATCACTCCTGTAATTTAAATAGTTTTCAGTCTGAACAGATGAGAAAGGACAGACCACAAGGAAAAGCATGTATTTTATAAATCAGGTATGAGAGACTGACCCTCAATCTTAAAACTCTAGTAACCTTGAATGTATTACTTAAACTTGATGATTCTCATTTCTCTTTTGCACATGTGGTTAATAATAAAATATATATAATACCATATTATATATTATATATATTCTATATACCTCTTTGCTTTTGAACCACTGTCCTCAAACCTTTAGTGCCTTCGCTGTTTGCCTTTTTGGGCAGAAGCTGAACACTGGTGGATCGTATTTTCCTTCGTGGTTGACTTAACTCATCTATTTAGATTGATTTTGGTATTTTTGAAGAAAGAATTTATCTCACCCGTGCATCACATATCACAGAAACACACAGTATGTTTGATCTGGAAAGCCAGTCTATTCTTCTCATTTTACACATGAGTAAATAGTCAGAAAAATTAAATGACTATCTCAAGATTAAACAGTTGTAATATTTCCTCACTCATTCTACCCCAGGAGAGTATATAGAGTCTTCTACAGACCCATTGCATTTTAATTCAATTTCTAAAATTTTATTACATCAGTCCTACTGCTTCATTGCAAGTTAACAATAAAAGAAAAATATTTGGAATTTTTTTTTCCTCTCAAACAATGGAATCTTGAAGTTCAATGTCATATTGTATTAAATAAAATATTGGTCATTTGGTAGAAAGTTTATAAAAGTAAAAAAGTAAGCCTGAAATGATCCCTACTTACTTTTTTATCTTAGTACTTATTATACCAAGTCTGTGTCACAAGTTGAGCACAGACTGAGATCAGAAAACCTGAACAGATGTAACAAAATGGAAATAAGTAAAAAAAAATCACAAAATATCACTTCTATGACACTAATAATATTCTATATTTGCCTTTCTTTATATAGTCTTTTATATAGTCAATTTCCTGAAAATAAGTTCTTTGTTTTCCAAAAGCCCATCTGCTCTTGATGTTTACATATTATCTAATGAGTTGACTATTATAATTTCCATCATATCTCCCAGATTTATTACAAGATGCACGTTTCAGCTTAGTTCTCTCTTCGTGTAAACTTGCTTGACCACCTCTAAACATAGTTAGCACCTATTAGAAGCCGACATCATTCTGTCTGCACACTCCCTAGACTCAGTGAGTAACAAAATAAAGTCTTTTAGCCAACTTCATACCGAAAAGGGAAAAGGTGAAATCAATGGAACAATAAAAACTGCAATCTCTTTTTGTCACATTTTATGACCTCATCACCAACAAACTTCACAAGGTCATCACTCCTTGTATTAAGTCTGTTAATGGTCTGGGCACAATCACTGCTACCTTTTGAACTGGCTTTATTTTATTTTTTTTACAATATTGCTTTTTGTTTGTTTGTTTTATTGGATGTTACTATAGGTTCTTCCCTTTTGTTTAAAATGAACTCAAAGAAGAAAGTTCTCATAGAATGCAATAAAACCATTCAGGAAAGATACCTGTGGTCCTCCAAAAATATCATTCCAGATATCTTCTGTTGCCCAGCCATATCAATTCTTTACCGTCAATTCAGATATCAAACCACAAGCAGGCAAAATTAATGTACTCGATATACGGCGGACCTCAATTCCTACTGTAACTTCTTGAAATGTAGAAGAAAAGTACTTTTCTAGATGTGAAAAAGAGTCTAATATATATGTGATGTTAACATGGAGATAGACAAATTTGCTTTTAACAAATAACAAAATTTTAAATGTATAATGAAAAGATTCATCCACTTTGGTTAATATTGATTTGATCATAACTTCTTATTCCTTGTTAAAGTATCAGAGCCAAAAAGTTATATTTTAATCCAAAGTCAAAATAAGAACCTATGATGGTTTTTAAAGTTTACTTAGATTGTATTTATTGTAGAACTGAGTTTAATAGTGACTTTAGAAACTTGTATTAATGAAATATTGGAAAGTTAAGTAGGAACGCTCAGCTATATAGATCTATGAATTTTGCTCATAAATGTCCTCTTTAAAGTAAGTATCAGGATATATTCTTTCTTCTCACTATCCTCCAGGGAACTTTGCATTCTCTCCCCTGAGTCTCTCTTCTACTGCTTATGAGAATACTGACTCTTTCCATGTGGTTGCTAAGAACATGCACATTGGGGCACCTGGGTGGCTCAGTGGGTTAAAGCCTCTGCCTTCAGCTCAGATCCTGATCTCAGGGTCCTGGGATGGAGCCCCCTTCGGGCTCTCTGCTTAGTGGGGAGCCTGCATGCCCCACTCTCTCTGCCTGCCTCTCTGCCTACTTGTGATCTCCCTGGCGAATAAATAAATAAAAAATCTTAAAAAAAAAAAAAAAAAAAGAAGAAGAACAACAACAACAACATCAACATGCACATCTTCAGCCTTTAACCAGAAATTTTTGGCTATCTCTTTACATAACTGAAAGCTGGATCTCATTCACAGTTTCTGTCTTATAGGCAATTTTTAAATTCTTCCTTCCTCTGTTTATCTCAGAGGCCAGACATCATCTGAATATTCACTTATCTCCTTATTGCTGATTTCAGGTCATTAATTTTGCACCAACATGCCCATATACCTCCTATTTTGACTTGTATGGCCACCAGCTTACTTTGTATTTCTGCTCATAATTCTCACTATCAATATCTTACCAATGTCCCTAGTTCGGTGAGTAAACTGGTAAGCAGGAATAGTTAAACTTTTCATTTTAAGCCTTCATTCTGAAATTAAGACATGCTTTTGAACAACTCACACAATGCCCTAGTTCCAAAGCTTCTCCCACTATTATATGAAAATAAGCTTCACCTATCTCCTCTTCAGCTATCAGCTTTCCAGTCCAAAATGGACTTGAAATCGACTTTTCAAGTCTATTTGAACTTGACAAACTTGACTTGAAGTAGACCTGAAAAGGACAAAACAGACTTTTCAAGTTCAAAATCTTAAAGCTCTAATCTTTACGCAGAGCTTCCCATTTTCCCTCTGCCCTACTTCCTTAATCCCAGCACACCTGCTTCCTACTCCTTCAGAGTGATTTCAATCACTCCCTTTTTGCCAGTTTCAGAAGAGAAAGAAGTGTGTTTTGTCCCTTTCTAAACTGAACTCA
>JAPYYJ010001092.1:0-14673 GCA_028533885.1 Nasua narica | reverse complement strand
GTCAAGAGGAGGGTTCTGGCACCAAAGATTTTCCTTGAGGGAAGTGACAAGCTTAAGTTGGTCACTTCTTTTTGCAATGTTTCCAATAGGCAATTTGCTGGAAACAGGAGACAATTGTCTGTTGCCTCTGTAAGGAAAACCACTATTGCTAACGATGGTATCAACAGATTCATATAAGGCCACTGTCTAGGAGAAGGGCCTGGAAAGGAGTAAAAAGAGGTCAAGCTCCCTATGAAAGAGTATAACCAGGACAGACTTCTTGTTATGTGCTTTTGAAAATCCAAGGCAAACCCATATGCTTCTGAGTTTCCTTGCTTCCTTTTAACTCCCCTTCTTTCTATTTATTGAATCCCAAGTGATTTCATGTGTTTCCTGCTTTAGAGGTTTTGCTTCGCTGAGCCTCAGGCCTTATTTATGTGTGTGTTCCATGCAGATGGGTGGTCTCTTGAAAGTGTATCAGCAGATTAAGACATGCAGCTGTAAGCACGCCTACTCTAGCTCACAGCATAGCTGAGAAAATGTGGAATTTAAAGAAGCCTTATGTGTTTGGTGAAAGGAAAGAAATGGTACGAGATTCATCCATTCACTCACCCACTGACTCACAAATGAAATAATTTGCGTGCTACCAGTGATTCAAGAGATATTATGACTATGAGGCCATCTAAATAGATAACACCTCTCCAGGGAACTATGCTGTAATGTGACAGAACTAAGTTATGGTATATTAGGAACTAGAGAATTCTGACCTATTTAGAAAAAAACTTCTGGAGGCATTAGTGTCACCATGGGATTTATGTTTTATTAAAGAATGCATCAATAAAAAAAAAAGAATGCATCAATAAAATAAAACCCATTGGTACCGCCTTGGAATGACCTAGACTGAGAAGTGTGATTTTCCGATATAATTATGGAAATCATGACCAATGTTTATTATACAGTTACTTCAAAAAATCTTAAAAGGCACTATTTTGCTTATACCAAGAAGCTTTGCATGTTTGCATGTGGAGCAGCTGAGTTAAGAGATCCCTTCCTCTCTTCCTTCAATACTATACTGCCACACCTTATTTAAATTGCCCATACTTACCCTTCCAAATTTGCCTGCAGAGAACAGGTTGTTTTTTTGGTTTGGGGGCTTGAGGGGTTTTTTTGCATCTCTATATTTTTGGGTGTTATTATTATTATTATGTCACTATACAGTACATCATTAGTTTTTGATGTAGTGTTCTATGATTCATTGTTTGTGTATAACACCCAGTGTTCCATGCAATACATGCCCTCCTTAATACCCATCACCAGGCTCTCCAATTCCCCCATCTCCCTCTCCTCTAAAACCCTCAGTTGGATTCCCAGAGTCCATAGTCTCTCATGATTCATCTCCCCCTCTGATTTCCACCCCTTCATTTTTCCCTTCCTTCTCCTAATGTCTTCCATGCTATTCCTTATGTTCCACAAATAAGTGAAACCATATGATAATTGACTTTCTCTGCTTATTTCATTTAGCATGATCTCCTCCAGGTCCATCCATGTTGATGCAGAAGTTGGGTATCGTCCTTCCTGATGCCTGAGTAATATTCCATTGTGTATAGGGACCACATTTTCTTTGTCCATTCGTCTGTTGAAGGGCGTCTTGGCTCTTTCCACAGTTTAGCTATTGTGGACATTGCTGCTATGAACTCAGGGTGCATATGGCCCTTCTTTTCACTACATCTGTATCTTCGTGGTAAATGCCCAGTAGTGCAATTGCTGGGTCATAGGGTAGCTCTATTTTTAACTTTTTGAGGAACTCCACACTGTTTTCCAAAGTATCTGTATCAACTTGCATTCCCACCAAGAGTATAAGAGGATTCCCCTTTCTCCACAACCTTTCCACCATTTTTTGTTTCTTATCTTGTCAATTCTAACTGGCCTAAGGTGGTATCAGTGTGGGTTTGATTTGAATTTCCCTGATGGCTAATGATGTTGAACATTTTTTCATGTGTCTGTTAGCCATTTGGAGGTCTTCTTTGGAGAAGAGTCTGTTCATGTCCTCTGCCCATATTTTGACTTGATTATTTGTTTTTTGGATGGTGAGTTTGAGTTCTTTATAGATCTCGGATATCAACTCTTTGTCTGTAGTGTCATCTGCAAACATCTTCTCCCATTCCGTGGGTTGCCTCTTTGTTTTGTGGACTGTTTCCTTTGCTGTGCGGAATCTTTTTATTTTGATGAGTAAGTCCCAGAAGTTCATTTTCGTTTTTGTTTCCCTTACCTTTGGAGACATGTCTTGGAAGAAGTTGCCATGGCCGATATCAAAGAGGTTATGCCTATGTTCTCCTCTAGTATTTTGATGGATTCCTGTCTCACATTGAGGTCTTTCATGCATTTAGAGTTTATCTTTGTGTATGCTGTAAAAGAATGGTTGAGTTTCATTCTTCTGATATAGCTGTCTAATTTTCTCAGCACCGGTTATTGAAGCAACTGCCTTTTTTCCATTGGATATTTTTTCCTGCTTTGTCGAAGATTAGTTGACCATGGAGTTGAGGGTCCATTTCTGGGTTCTCTACTCTGTTCCATTAGTCTGTCTGTCTGTTTTTGTGCCAGTACCATGCTGTCTTGGTGATCACAGCTTCGTAGTATAGCTTGAAATCAGGCACATGATGCCCCCAGCTTTGTTTCTCTTTTTCAACATTTCCTTGGCAATTCAGGGTCTTTTCTGGTTCCATACAAATTTTAGGATTGTTTGTTCTAGTACTTTGAAAAATGCCATTGGTATTTTGATCAGGATGGCGTTAAAAGTATAGATTGCTCTGGGCAGCATAGACATTTTAACAATGTTTATTCTTCCAATGCATGAGCACAGAATGTTTTTCCATCTTTTTCTGTCTTCTTCTATTTCTTTCATAAATGTTCTGTAGTTTCTAAAGTATAGATCCTTCACCAGAGAACAGGTCTTATTCTCTGTTACACATTTGGTAACCCTAGAGCACAGCATTTGTTCCTTCATTCAGTGAGTATTTACCTAGTGTCTACCATCCCCAGGGTTCTGCGAAAGCAGCAATGACCAAAACAGAGTCTCAGTCTTCATGGATCTCACATCCTAGTGAGGGTGCTTCGGGAGATTGCCTACCTAATAGGCACTCAAGATACAGTACTCATAATTAAAAATTCCAAACATTAGGCAAATTAAAGAGTCCTACGCCACCGTCTAAGCACACTGTCTGGAACATTGCTCTGACTCATTTTTCCTTTAAACAACAAATATGGCAGTGACTAAGACAACTTAAGCAATGGATTAAACTGCCCTAACTGTGAGTACTGTGGTCTTAGTATCACTTAGGTGATAATTCTCCTAACTACAGGAAAACATTTTCCCACATACATGGAGATATAACCTCATATTCAAACAATCCTGCAGGGTAGGAAGGGAATAAATAACATCCTATTTAATTAGACATTAAAAGTTATAGGAGATTAAAGACTTTTACAGATAATTGAAGGTGGCATATACCTGGGTGGCATAGTCAGTTGGGCATTCAACTCTTGGTTTCAGCTCAGGTCTGATCTCAGAGTTGTGAGATTGAGTCCCACATGCAGCCCTGCATGGAGCCTCGCATGGGGCTCTATGCTCAGTGTGGAGTCTGTTTGAGTTTCTCTCTCTCTCTCTCTCTCTCCATCTGCCCTTCCCACCTCTCATTCTCTCCAAAATGAATAAATGAATCTTTATAAAAAGAGATAGCCATCACATTAGTGAGCTATTGCCCTCACTAGTAAATCCTGTCCTCTTTATATTGGAAAAGGAAAACTGATGTCTTTCCTCGTTCTCTAAAATGTACTTACCAGATAACTTTTTTTTAAAAGATTATTTATTTATTTATTTGTCAGAGAGAGAGAGAGAGTACAAGCAGGCAGAGGCAGAGAGAGAAGCAGGCTCCCCGTCGAGCAAGAAGCCTGATGCAGGACTCGATCCCAGGATCCTGGGATCATGGCCCGAGCTGAAGGCAGCCACTTAACTGACTGAGCCACCCAGGCATCCCACCAGATAACTTCTTAAACAACTTTTATTCATGGATGATACATTATTCACTCTTTTCTAATTATTATAAGAAATGTATACAGTTCAAAATAACTGTGTTCTCCTCTTTGCTTCCCCCATTTAAATGAGCTCTCTCACTTAAACATCTTTCTAAGTTTCTAACTATATGTGTTTGTGCTCTTGCTAACTTCCCCCATGAGTTTCCATGATTTTCAGAATGCAACACCCCTTCACCCTCTGCAAACCTAAAAAAGCTCTTCTACCTCTGAGGAGTGACTTTCAGTGATTTCTCTGCTTCTTTTCTGAGCTCTCTACATTTCTATAAAGCCGTCTTGCCAGTGACTCAGAGAAAGAGCAAACCTACTCCTCCCACTATGGAAAGGACACAGCTCATCAAGGGACACCGCCATTTATACAGAGGCTCACGCCAAAAATCTGCATCATCCTTGATTCCCTCCCTCTCTTCTTTACCACCACACTTGGTCTATTTCTATCTCCTGTTGATTCTTTTTCCTCAGTGCGTCTCAAATCTGCAGACTTTGCTCCAGCACTCTAACCTTAATTCAGATGCTTATAACTGGATCACTGCCTTATAATTAGTCTCTAGTTCATCTCTTGTGCCTATGTCTATCCAGCAGATAGAGTCGTCTTTAAAACTTGTCTATCTGGGGGGCGCCTGGGTGGCTCAGTGGGTTGAAGCCTCTGCCTTCGGCTCAGGTCATGATCTCAGAGTCCTGGGATTGAGCCCTGCATCGGGCTCTCTGCTCAGCAGGGAGCCTGCTTCCCCTATCTCTCTGCCTACTTGTGATCTCTCTCTCTCTATCTCTGCCAAATAAATAAATAGAATATTTTTTTTAAAATAAGTAGGGCGCCTGGGTGGCTCAGTTGCTGATTCCGGAGTCCCGGATCGAGTCCTGCATCGGGCTCCCAGCTCCATGGGGAGTCTGCTTCTCCCTCTGATCTTCTCCCTTCTCATGTTCTCTCTCATTCTCTCTCTCTCAAATAAATAAATAAAATCTTTAAAAATAAATAAATAAAATAAAACTTGCCTATCTGACCTTGTTACAGCCTAATCGAGGATACCGAGTGTCCTTCCATTGCCAAAAGGGCAGAGAACCCGATGTGGCTTCTGTGCCCCTCTTGACCTGGTCCCTGTGTCCCTTAAGCATCATCTCTCAACACTTTCCTCACAATTAAACTGCTATGTCTTTATTCAGGCTTTCTTTAGCTCAGCGCATACCCCTTCTTTCTCTCTTGGAAAGGGTGTTCTCTGACTGTGAGCAAGGCTGTTTCCCATCACAGTTTGTGACCACTTGCCCCGTGCCCAAAGAGCCATGTCTGTTTTGTCCATTCTAGCATCCCCAGCACTGAGCACGGAGTAGTCAGAATAAAGATTTGTTAGCCAAATGAGTAGTACAATTCTAACTGAAAACTCATTTTTTTTGAAAACTCATTATTGAAAAGAACTGAGGGTGAACATAATTATTAGAAAATGTAAGAAACTTCTTTTTGCAAGAGGCACAATTTGTTACATTTGATCTCTAGAGAATATCTGCAGTATTCCAGGGTTTAAATCCCAAATGTTAAGTCTCCAGTCAGATTTGCACTTCATCAGACTTACAGTCTAGACTGGTGTTTAGCTGCCCAAATTGATATCTTAACTGACACATTTTATTTTGACTGTTTGAGATTAGCTTCCACAGCTGTTGTAGTACCGTATTGTCAATCATTTGCCTTTTATAGTAGACTTCAACCAATTTGGAGGAAGAAAATAAAAACCTTCAGAAGACTTATTTTTCAATGTTTTAGCAGAATATAACTAGCATTCTCCCCATAGATAACCATTTACAGCTCTCAGATTTTGTATATTCTTTATGAGAAAAAAAACAATGGATGGGACTTGAGGCTATATCCCAAGTTTTTTTTTTTTTTTTTTGAAGATTTTATTTATTTGACAGAGACACAGAGATACAGAGAGCACACAAGCAGGGGGAGAGGGAGAGGGAGAGGGAGAAGCAGACTCCCTGCTGTGCAGAGAGCCCAATTAGGGACTCAATCCCAGGACCCCAGGATCATGACCTGAGCCGAAGGCAGACGCTTAACCAACTGAACTACCCAGGTGCCCCTATATCCTAATTTTTTAACTTGTCCTCAGTAGATAAAACTTTAATATGTAGTCTTTGAAAATAAAAACTGAGTGTTCCTGAAATGCTAAAACCCAGGATAAAGCATTTAAGCTTCACTGCTTTTGTTCCACAAATGTTCACCAGACACTCCGGACTGGTGATGAGTGCTGTGGTAGAATCATATTCTGACGTGTTTTATAATGTCCTTTGATCCTCTACTTCTTGTTACCTCATGACCTCAGAACAGCAGCTGGGCATCTGCTTGTATGTGTCAGGGGAAGGGTTTTTACAGAACACAAGAGGGAAAAAAAAATTCCAGACCTTTAAGCTTTAAATTTTAAACCATGAAAGACTTGAGACATAATACTTTTCAAACCATGTAATCAGTTGGAACATTTTTTCCACCCCCAGATGAGTCTATTTCAAGAGAAAAAAAGAGCAGAAAAGAGAACAAAAGGGAGAGCACAGAAGAGGAAGGAGAAGAGAAGGGAGAGAGCAGGGAAAGGGAGAGGAACTGGGAGGAGGGAGGAGGAGTAGAGGAAGGGGGAGCTAGAGGGAAGCAAGAATGAGATGCTGGCAGATCCCCTCCCCCCCTTGTTCTAGACCTCCCTGGACTCTGTTCATCTGGCGAGAAGGTTGGCACCTCCTGGGAGGTTTAGGGATCTAAGTAAATGGGAGCCCGTCCCACCTTTCCCTGGTAGGTTGTGAAAAGTAACAAGGCATCTGAGTGTTCCTGTGCTTGCTGTTGTATCAGCTAAGATCTAAAGAAGAAAACAGAAACAACTCCCCATACGCTGGAAGACCAAGGAGGACAGATGGTGTTATTAGACCCCAGGGGTCAAGGTCACCAGGGAAGCCTGGAATCACAGGAGGCCTGATGGACGGGAAGAGATCACAAAGGAAATGCAGCTATTGCTGCTGTCGCTGATGATGCAAAGAAAGGTGGAGGTAAACTCTGGCCTCTTCCTTCTTCTTACCCTCCAATTACTCACGAATGTTTCGCAAGCACCAAACCCAACTGAATCTAGTGGACATAAGTCAGCCACTCTACAGCAGAGTGAGAGAAGGGTGAGGCACAGGCCTGAGGGCAAATATATCCAGATGGGAGAGCAGGAAAATGTCTGCAGGGGATGTCTAGGACTTTGGACCTAAGACATCCTCAGAGATTCCCTATACCCAGAGGGGCCCAAAGCAAGGCACACATAACAAAGGAGCCAGAAGATTTAAAGAGGCTTTGGAGCTGGGACTAGGAAGACACATGAGGGATCAAACTAAACAGGAAACCAAAGACCAAATGAGCTCATAGCCATCCTGGTGTGTCCCAGCTTGGACAGAAGACAACATTGAATAGATCAGACTTGTTGATCAGACAAGTTGACTCTATGTAACTGGCCTCACCCCCTCTGGTACCACACATAGATGACACTACCAAGGAAAGGGAGAGGAGACCTTCTAGCAGAATGGAGGCTGAATCTAAATTAACTTTTAGATAAAGAAGGAGAAGACCTTAGTCTTACATATAACAGAGCCCACTAAATGTTGGGGAAGAATGGATACAACACAGATTATCAGTAATGCAGTGAGAAATGGAGAGAAATGGGTCATGTCCAAGGATGTGCTGGGGCTGGAGATCCGCATGGAGAAGTAGTTCCTATACTTACCTGGAAGGAAGGGCTTTTCAGAGAAGGCCTCACAGATGATATTTCTTGAGCTTGAGGGATGAACAGGGATTTAGCAAGCAGATGGGAGATCTTCACCTTTGTTGTCTTCCTACATCACGTCCACTGCCTGATCTTAGAGAGAGGCCAATGCATTCCTTAGCTAACTGCAGCCCATTAAAATCTTTCAGAAACCTGGCAAACCTCTCCAGGTTTATCTTCGTTTTGACTAGTAAGTGGGACAGTGCTGGAGTGATGGGGGGTGTGAATCGAGTTGCAACTCTGATGAGTAGCATCAGCAGCTTGCAAAAAATGAGTGCCTTTTTAAAAAATATATATTTATTTATTTTAGAGAGAGAGAGCATGAGGGGAGGAGCAGAGGGAAAGAGAGAGAGAGAGTCCCAAGCAGACTATGTGCTGAGCACAGACCCTGACAAGGGACTCAATCTCAGGACCCTGAGATCACAACCTGAGCCAAAACCAAGAGTCTGACACTTAACCAACTGGGCCACTCAGGCATCCCAGAAATTAGTTCTTCAAAATGTATTCTTTTGTAGATTTAATAAGGCCATTTCTAGACTTCAGTTTTGAACTAAAGAGTGAGATCTCAAAGTACTCAGGAAGTCTTACAGAATGTGTAGTCCACGAGAAAAACATATATAAGCCAACTGGAATATATTATGTCCACGGTACCAATCTTCTATACTGAAACAGATTTCACATCTATCATATAACATTCCAGTCTGTCAAGACCTTGCTCAAAATACCAAATTTGCCATTTCGTAAGCAGAGAAACAAGACCATCAATTTACAAATAACCTTATCTATCACTATTCCAGAAACAATATTCCTAATCTTACCTTTTACAATCTAATAATTTAGGAAATAAAAATAATTTATATTCTCTTCATTGTTTACAAAGAGAAAAATTATTATATTACTAGAAACAATAAAAGGCATTGAACTATTCTGAAAAATCTCTTTACCTCATTGGAGATGTGTGTTCCAGAGAGATCTACTGACAGCAAGGAAAAGATGTTTACAATATATTCAATTCCTAGGTCAGTCAAATATTCACAATTTCGTAAACTCAAGTAGTTTAAATTAGGGCAGCTGAAAGAAAGCAGTATGAAGAATTAATTTTAGCTTTTAATCACAGTGTCAGTAAGAATTTCTTTATATCAAGACTATCTGAGAGAAGCAAATGATATTGAAGCAAGGACTTTCTTTTTCTTAAAATAAAAGTAAACTTAAAAATGGAAAATAATTTGGCATTACAAAGTAGGATGAAAGGGAAGTAGATTATTATATATTATATATTGTTATATATGTATCATTCCTGTAGCAAATATATTATATATATCTGTGATTTCATTTCAGATCACAATTTCCAATAAGAAAAAATATCACATGTATACAAAAAACTATCATGTAAGTATGATGAATGACCACTAAAAGTACGAGGTCAAGTTTCTCATTTATCCCTTACATGTTTGCTACAGGAATTGACCTCTACCAACTGTACACAAGATCTCTGACAAGTAGGAGGATCAGAAATAAACCCACCAGCTAGAACATCTCTTGAGAAATGCTGGAGTAAAGGTTTACATAGACATAATATCCTTGAAAAGTGCAGAGAAGTCACTCATGTCTAGATAGTGATAACTTCATTAATGACTCCATCTCAAACATTCTCTAATGTAGATTAATAAGAAACATCTCAGATATGATCAAAAGACTAGTTTATTCTGACTCCAATGTCTTTTATTTTATTTCACTCATTATTAGAGCAGTTTTTCAGTCTCCTGGTGTTTCTCAAGTGGCTCTGAAAGTCTATCTCTGATATCTCCTATTAGCAGACACACAATTTCTAATGATATGATGTAAAGTTTTATTGTTTTATCATACCGCTCTGATAGTTTCACAATAGAGACATCACTCAGGTGGATACAGTTACTTAAATTTAGCTCTCTTATCCTTATGCTCACAGGACCATCAAGAAAGTGCTTTAGTCCTATATCACCAATTCTGTAGGAAAGAGAAAAGCTTTACATGTGATTTTATATGTAAATATGTAGAGTACTACTTAAGTAATAGTTACTATATTCAATACATTCTAAAATAGCATGGTAATATCTTTATATGGGTATTATGTCAACATTTTTAAACCAAATTTAATCATATCTTTTAGTATATGGAAATATAGAAAGTATTTAGTATATAGAAAGCATATATATCTTTTAGTAATAGAAAAAGTATAAATGACAGTAATGGAAGAAGTATTAATTAACATGTTCTTCCTGTTCATTGTTCATTTAATTAAATGGCATGATTATTAGAATTATTAATAAGACAGATGGTTCTTAAGGTCTCTTTGGGGTTAAAATGTGACCAAATTAAGCAGTCCCTGATGCAATTTCCAGCAAAAAAAGGTAACACTAAAATGTAGAAGAGGGAGAACCACGACTAACAGTCAAATGATGGCCAGAATCTTCCAGGAATTTTCACTAAATACAAGGTCAAGTTAGCTGGACTGAAAAATCCAGTAAGTGACATATGGATTTCTTTTCTGCTGAACTACAGAAAACCTGGAAGAAGACCTTGACCTCAGTCTTCCCACAATGTTTATCCCTAATCAGACACACCCGTGTGTCAGCGCCATTTCCACCCCATCCCGAACCATGCTTTATAAATGGCTGGAGGCCTGTTCGGCCCATCCATTCCCTGTCTTCCATTGGGAGCTTTATTTCTGATTCCATTTGGAGACGGCCAATTCCTTCTAAAAACCATTTCAGGAAATAAAGCACAACAGGAGATTGCACACTGCATCCTAAGAGAGGTGGCTTTCACACACAACAATCCTGCAGGTAGGTGTACCGAGTGGAAGAGCCTTGGAGGGAGCCATATATGTTGATTGCTGACATCTCCCATATCTTCTATTTAGTCAGATTTACAAAGAACCGAGCGATACAGGCAGAAGGTGAATGGGCCTGTTTCAGTTGAATGGGCCACATTAAGTGGATACCTCCTGTGTCCATCAACTCCCCTTCCATCTGTAATAGGACAGGGGGATTGTGGCAACACCTGGGAAAGTAGTTACTGGTGGGTAGGGGAATGGGAGGGGAAAGGGAGAAGGAGATTTCAAACACAACTGATCAACCTCTCTCTTGGCAAACACCAGGGCTGGCGTATTATTTGAAAGATATTTTTACTAACCAGAGAACAAATACAGCATGGCATTTGTAAGACTTAAAAAAGCATTTATCCCTTACACGTTTGCTACAGGAATTGACCTCTACTAACTGTACACAAGATCTCTGACAAGTAGAGATCTTACCTCTGAAAATGATTTTTTAAAGAATGTACAAAAACCTTAGAACATATTAAACAGTGTAAAGAATCAGTAGGAATTAATAAGGAGCTACCTGGCTGTAATAAAAATATTCTGAGATGCATTCTAAGTTGAAAAGGTGGCCACCTGGGATAAGGAATAGATGGCAAACCCAGCAGTATTTTTCTAGATAGCCAGGCTCTTCTAGATATGACTTCTAAGGCAAGAGAAACAAAAGCAAAAATAAACTATTGGGGAATGACATAAAAATGAAACCTTTTGCACAGCAAAAGAAGCCAACCAAACAAAATGGCAACTTACTGAATGGAAGAAGGTGTTTGCAAATTATATCTGATAAGAGATTAATATCCAAAATATATAAAGAACTGATAAAAGTCAGCTTCTGGTGGCAGGGTCTGGAGAAGGGATGGCAGGTGCCATGTCCAGCCACAAAGGTGGCAGGAAGAGGCTCCTGAAGTAGCCGAAGGAGACAGATGAGGAGGAGAAGGCATTCAAGCAGAAACAGAACGAGGAGCAGAAGAAACTCAAGGAGCTAAAAGCAAAGACCACGGGGAAGGGCCCCCTGGCCATAGATGGAATTAAGAAATCTGGCAAAAGGTGCCTGGGTGGCTCAGTCAGTGAAGCGTCTGCCTTTGGCTTAGGTCATGATCTCAGTGTCCTGGGATGGAGTCCTGCTCATTGGGGAGTCTGCTTCCCCCCTCTCCTTCTGCTGTTCTCTCTCTGCCAAATAAATAAATAAAATCTTAAGAAATCTGGCAAAAAGTAAGTTGTTCCTTGTGCCTGGAGGCAATGGTGATCCTTAATTCCATTCCCATTTAAACATCTGGATTCCCTGTCATCGCATCTGTTGTCACCTGAAGCTAGAACGGGGTGTTGTCTTAGATCCTGTTGTACATTTAAGAATAAATAAATAATAAGAATTACATTTTATAAAAAGAGAAAACCAACCAATCATTTAAAAAAGAGCTTATACAAGTCGACACCCAAAAAACAAATAATCCAATTAAAAAATGGGCAGAGGACCTGAATATGCATTTTTCTAAAGAAGACCTATAGATGGCCAACAGACACATGAAAAGATGCTCAACATCGCTCATCACCAGGGAAATACAAATCAGAACTACAATGAAATATCACCTCATACGTGTCAGAGTGCCTGAAGACAAGAAATAATAAGCATCAGTGAGGATGTGAAGAAAAAGGAAAACTTGTACACCATTGATGGGAATGTAAATTGGCGTAGCCACCACGGAAAACAGTATGGAGGTTCCTTAAAAAATTAAAAATAGGACTACCATAGGATCCAGCAATTCCACTATTGGATATTTATCTAAAGAAAATGAAAAACACTAATTCAAAAAATATATATCCACCCCGTGTTTATTGCAGCATTATTTACAATAGCCAAGATATGGAAACAATTTAAGTGTTCACCAATTGATGAATGGATAAAGAAGAGGTGTATACATACATATATACACATACTATACAGTACGTACGATAGACTATTACACAGCCATAAAAATGATGAGATTGTGCCATTTGAGACAATATGGATGGACCTGGAGGGACCTAAGTGAAATAAGTCAGACTGGAAAGACAAAACCATATGATTCCACTCATAAATGAAATCCAAGAAAAGCCATATGATTCCACTCATAAGTGAAATTAAAAAGAGAGAAGAAAACCAAATGAATAAACAAATAAAAAGCTGAATCAGACCTATAAATACAGAGGACAAACTGATGGTTGCCAGAAGGTAGAGGGATAGAAGGATGATCAAAAGGCCTTACAGGAGATACAGGCTTCCAGTTATGACTAAGTCAAGGGAATAAAAGGGCACAGCATTAGGACTACAGTTAATGATATTGTAATAATGATGTAACAGGACTGATGGTAGCTATATACAGATGGTGAACACAGCATAATGTATAAAGGTGACAAATCACTAAGTTGTGTACCTGAAACTAATGTAACATTGTGTGTCAACTATAATCTAACAAGAAAAAAAAAGAACAGATGACAAAGAAACTAAAAATTCAATGATGAGAATAATAACCTAATTTAAGTCATCAAAAGCAAAACTGACCATTTTAGAATATTGAATTAATAAGTAGAAGGCATATACTTTGAACTGCAGAAAGATAAAGAATTAAAAATAAATGAGATCATGGGTTGCCTGGGTGGCTCAGTGGGTTAAAGCCTCTGGCTTGGGCTCAGGCCATGATCTCAGGGTCCTGGGATGGAGCCCCGCATCGGGCTCTCTGCTCGGCAGGGAGCCTGCTTCCCCCTCTCTCTCTGCTGTTCTCTGCCTACTTGTGATCTTTCTATGTCAAATAAATAAATAAAATCTTTTAAAAATAAAATAAATGAGATCAAAAATAGAGAACTAGGATTCAATCTTTAAATAAAAAGATTCTCAAGAAAAATATAAGAATAAATAAAAACAAAGCAATAATCAGAGATATGTAAAAGCTTTTAAAATGGCAAAACATGATCCATACATTAAAACAGAGAGAATAAAATTAAACAAAAAGGTAAAAAGTAAGTACAAATAGTGGAAACATAGAAGAAACCAAAGAAGACCTAATATATCAGTTTTATAATAATGATAAATATAAATAAGTTGAAAATATCTCCTATTAAAAGATAAGAGATTGTCAAATTGGTTTAACAAATAAAATCTATATTATAAGTAGTCTATAAGAAACATGTTTAAAATAAAATGACAACACAACAAAAAACACTGCAAAGATGTATTGGGCAAATGTAAGTAAAAATAATAACAGGCGTGGCAAATAATCAATACATTGAGTCAAAACACTATACTAGGGGTGCCTGGGTGGCTCAGATTGTTGAGCATCTGCTTTTTGGCTCGGGTCATGATCTCTAGGTCCGGGGATCCAGCCTCATATTGGGCTCCTGGCTCAGCACGGAGTCTGTTTCTGCCTCTCCCTCTGCCTCTACCCCTGCTTGTGCTCCCTCCCTCTCTCTCTCGCTCTCTCAAATAAATAAATAAATAAATAATCTCAAAAAAGAAAAAAAAACAAAAAACAAAATGAACCACTATGCTAGTAAAAATATTAAACAAGACTACAAGGTAATTTTGTGTTGATTAAAGTTACCACCCACAATGAAGATAGTATATTGGGTATAGATTCTTGAGATCATATTCTTTCCCCCCTTGAAATAGTGACAGTGAAATGGAGTAATTATGTAGTGATTTTAAAAATATGTGTGTTTAAAAAAAAAGGTGTGTTTGTGATCAAAAGAGAAAAAATAAGACCTCTGGATTTCTCATCTGCAACGGAAACAGCAAACATAATAATATAAAGAATAATATGTATAATAATAATATAAACAGTAATAATATAAATATTAATTGTAAATGTATTTTCTGTTACAGAGGAGAAAACCAAGATCAGTCTGTTTGTTTTGGTAACTTTAGCTATGAATTTAAATGCAACATATAAAATAGCATAAATATAAAATAAAATGAAAATAGTTAGAAATTCAAAAAGATAC
>JAPYYJ010001091.1:0-14674 GCA_028533885.1 Nasua narica | reverse complement strand
AAAGATTTTCTTTATTTATTTGACAGAGAGGGAGAGAACAAGCAGCAAGCAGTGGAGCAGCAGAGAGAGAAGCAGAGGGAGAAGCAGGCTCCCTGCTCAGCAGGGAGCCCAATGCGGGATTTCATTCCAGGACCCTGGAATCATGACCTGAGTCGAAGGCAGAGGCTTAACTGACTGAGCCACCCAGGCGCCCCCGCTTTTATTTTCTTTTTAAGGAGGTGTAATTGACGTTTTATTTTCTGGGAAAGACTTATAAAGATTTAATAAATCAGACTGCTGTTAATTGGCATCATCGGGATTTGAAAGGAAGTCTGACTGATACCAAAGCCTGTATTCCTCTTGCCTAATCCTCCTCATGCACATAATGAAGCATTTGCTATCTACTGATTTTCATAAAATAATTAAGAAGGCGTATGTGATTGATTGTACAGTCATTTCCCAGGATATCTATCACCACTTTTGATGTGATTCTGGAAGCAAATTCACTTTAAGAGCCGGGTGCTATGATCTTTATATCATTATTGAGTATAATTTGGGTATCATTTTCTTGTAAAAGACAGTAAACCGTGATATATTTTTTTAAGATTTTATTTATTTGACACAGAGAGAGATTACAAGTGGGCAGAGAGGTAGGCAGAGAGAGAGGGGTAAGCAGGCTCCCCGCTAAGCAGAGAGCCCGATGCGGGGTTCCATCCCAGGACCCCAAGATTATGACCTGAGCCAAAGGCAGAGGCTTTAACCCACTGAGCCACTTAGGCGCCCCAACCGTGACGTTTTTAATTGTACCGTAAGTGTAATTCTGTGGTTAGCTGTACTCTTTTAAGTTACGGAAAAACCAGCCCAGAAAGTATTTTGCTTCAATGTAGAACACAATCACCAACGAAAACAAAATAATGAGTTTTATGAAATCGTTCTGTTTCGCTAATAGACTTGATAAAGCGAGTACAAAGGGGGAGGGCTGGGGAAGAAGGGGCGGGACATTGAGAAACAAGAATCTGAGCAGGCGCAGAAACTGATATTAATGGAGGCGTGAATGCTATTGCGCTCTCGCTTTCCGAACTGTCGTAAAGACCCTGAGTGTCGTGCTCGCTCGGGAGAGGAGGGATTGGTTAGGCGGCGGCAGCAGCGGCGGTAGAACAGCAGCAGTGGCGGCGACGGTGGCGAGGTGTTGGGTCTCCGCAGCGCAGAAACGCCCGCAGCTTCGGGGAAGGAGCTCTTGTGGCGTCAAATCAGGCATTCTGAACCCAAGCCAGGTGAACTGGGCCGAACCAGGCGCTGCCGCTCGTACAGTTTGGTGGCGGTGACAGACGTAGCTCTTGACTATAGGGGCCTATTAGGCCGAGATCCGAGGCGCAGATCACTGGCTCTCGACGCATCCTCTTCCCTTCTTCCATCTCCTGTCTTCCTTCCTGGGCCAGGTTTACCCGGACCCTGGGAAGAGGGTAGCTAATGATTAAGGTGAGGGGACTAGGGGGGAGGGGATCGATTGGAAGCCGCGCGTGCGCGCAACGGGGGAGGGGCCGGCCTGGAGGGGAGAAAGAGGAAGGGCTGCGGCCGCGGAAGGCTGGGGTCGGCGACCGGCCGGTTATTGCTGGCTCCATAGTGATTTAGGGTCTGGGTCTCCGCAGTACAATTAATTGTGTTTGAGCAAAGCATTCGTCTACAGACACACCCACACCCCACAGTGAGGGAGTGTGGGTGAGGGGATTTCTTTCCCTCTTTGGACTCTCCCCGGAGCCCTAGGAAGGGGACTGAGGACTGAGGCGTGGGAGTGCGATTTGACAATGGAGTGATGAAGGTAACCCGCGCCCGGGGTGTTGGAGGGCGCTAAGTCAGCCCTGACGGTTAGGGAGTTGCCTTCTTATGTGATCAGGAAAACGTCCGCGGAACAGAAGAAATACGGACGCGTCGGATTTTTGTGTAGAGTTGGTTTGTTGGTCCATTAAAAAAGAAGCTCATTATTTTAGTGTGCTTAGATAAATTGTCAGTCAGGGCCAAGGTTGTAGTGGAAATGTCTGTTCTGTTCTGTAGAAATAGAGGTTTGTCACGATAGTTTTTAAGTAGTTTATAATAGATCTTTACAGATACTTATTAACACAAATCTAAGTTTTAGTGCTTAATAAATACCAGGAAGTATAGGGTATTCGTTTAATTTTTTCATGTTTGTAGTATGAGGTGACTCCATTGTATTGTGTGCTTTCCTGTTTCTTGATTTATGTGGAGTATGAATTTAGAACTCTCTGGAGTGGTAAGATGCCAGCTGACATAGACTTCATTTTATAGTTCTTTTAGCTTTTGAACCTGACAATCCAAATTTTATTTTACTTGGTATTTTTATGTTTAATTTTCTTGTTTTAGGTACCTCTTTAACCAAAAAGAACAGCCTGGGGAAAAGATAAGCTAAGGTTCCATTTCCTCCCGTGTGTGTGTGTGTGTGTGTGTGTGTGTGTGAGAGAGAGAGAGAGAGAGAGAGAGAGAGAGAGAGATTGCTTTCAAATGTTAGAATGTGATCTCGATATTACATGGAAGTTGTCTCTAATACTAGTTTTAGCTTTATTGTCGTGAAGATCTACATGTTGATAGTTTGTTACTACTGTATGTATTTTAGTAAAAATTTTCATGTCAATATAAACTATGTTGCTTTTCATACTAACAGTAGTCTTTGGTTGCCTATGGGGGCAAAACAGGATGAGAAGAAGCCCTCTTACTCTGAAATCTTTAATTTTTTTTTAAGCCTTGAATTATTTTACTTTTGTCCACCTTTTGTCTTTAATCTTGGACAAATGATATCTTTCTCCTGCTCATTTGTTTGCCATTTAAGATTCAGAGTGGTATTCTAAAAACTGGTGAGGGTGTTTGTAAATTGGTCTGAACAATATTGTAGGAAAAACTGGGAAGAGTGGAGACTCTCCCTGTTTACAGGGGTACTGCATCTTGTATGTGTGGCTTCTTCTGTTACTTTTTTCCTGTTCATGTCTGTTGGTCACTTGGATATTCTTTCACTGGTGTTGGTTTTTGAAGAAAGATGTAATCAGAATTATTTTGGTGAAAAGTGTATCATAGTGGAGGTTACACCGTGACAAATTTCATTTCAGTACTTTATTTTTACAGATAATTGAGAAATATCTCTACCTATGTTTAAAATAAGAGAATAATAATTTACATGTTTAGAGCAAAGGAATGGTCAGCAGATATTTTCATTATAAAATTTAAAGTGGCATTAAAACTGATTTAATCAAACTAATTAGATTTTTTTAGACATTTTACTATTTTGCCAAAGAGGGGTTTCTGTAACATGCTTTTCTTAGAGCATAATCGTATGCATCCTGTTTGACTTTTCCCTCTCTGAGCTAGGACTTCAATGGGAAGAAAAGAAGTGACAATATGAAAAATGATAGTGATTAAAAGTATGTTAGTAGCTTGACATTAACATTCTGTGGATGACATTATCCTGTGGAAGAGTCCCTAGTTTGGAGATCTGAATTTTAGATCTAGCATTACTTGCTATTCATTAGATTTGTGACTTTATTGATAACAATCCTTAGTTTTAGATCTCTCTCAATTATTAAATGAGAAATGTAGGGTGGTTTTCTAGTTTTCTCTAGGTTCCAAATGCAGTGGTTTATATTTTTACTTAGGTGCTTTTGGTACTTATTGGTGTGTTCATCATGATCCAGTTCCCAGAAAGAAGTGCTATACTGAGTATAAATTCCTTCCTGTTTATATTAGGGGAGGGGGGAACTATGATAAAGCCATGTTTGTTGTTCTAGATATGCTTCTGTCCCATTATAGATATTATATATGATTTTAAAAGCTTTCATATTATACTAAAAGATGAAACTTGATTTTACTTCTGGTAATGTTCTTTAAATCATCTTGAATAATTTTTCTTTCAGAAATCTGTAATTGTTGGTCAAAGTCCAGAATTTCATTTGCATGCTTACACCTCTGTTCTTTCTTTTCTGCACCCCACTGATAATTGGTAACAGCTGGCCCAGGTTTCTACAGGTATTCAGTTCATAACATTATGTGTGGAGTGAGCTACAGATGTTTAAAAACAAATGCTAAGTTGAACTTAGATTTTAAGTGGAGGTACTGCATTATTATTTATTTATTATTCAGTTACTCTGTATGTA
Organism: Nasua narica; assembly: GCA_028533885.1. Lineage (NCBI taxonomy): Eukaryota > Metazoa > Chordata > Mammalia > Carnivora > Procyonidae > Nasua > Nasua narica. The sequence continues at coordinate 10,538 of JAPYYJ010001091.1, read as the reverse complement.
TGTATGTATGTATGTATTTTTTTCTCAGTATGTATTTATTGAACGTCTCATGTTCTCAGCATTGTTCTTGGTGTTCAGTGAGAAATGTACCCTGCCTTCAGGGAGTGGACATTCTACTGGGGGGAAACATAATAAACAATCGTTTGAGGTAGTGCGTGCCATGAAGAAAATAGGACCAAGTAATGATGAATGGAAGTCGAGCTCTACTGTGGATTAAATGGTTAGGGAGGGGCTAACTTCTTTTTAGAGATGATAATTTGATTTGTGATCAGTAACTAGAAAGAATCAGCCATACTGGTAATTTGGAGGAATCTTGCAAACAAAAGGAACAGCAAATACATTAGGTTGTGTTTAATTCCAGAGAATTTACAGGTGTAAACTGGTTTGTGTGTTAGGCCTTTTCATAATTGCTGATAGATAACGTAAAAAGAAAGGTTAAAAATATCTTATGTAAAGCAACCAAATGTTGTGTGTTGATGTTTTTTAAATCTTCACTCAAATCAATTGTAGAAAGTCATTTTTGAAATGACTCTGGGGAATCTGAATGTGAATGGATATTAGATGATATCAAGGAATTATTGTTAATTTTGTCAGGGATGACAATGATACTGTGTTTATATAAGCATCCACTGATGATTCTTGCCTGTACTGATCTTTACTTTGATGGTTGCAGAATGCTTATTTCAAACTCTCCTCTATCTTATCAGTAGGCCTTCTTTTGTATGGAAGAAGCATTCTTTTATCTATTATCAATATGGACTTACGTACTTCCTATTTTATTCAATGGATTATAATCTGTTACTGCCTTTATTAATTTTAATGCTCAAATTGTCACGCACTGGTCCAGTGGGAGCCTCTCCACCATGGCTCCTATGTCTTTGAAATATAGAATTTTTTATGACCATTTCCTCTGTTTCTGGCATAGCAAGACGTTCACACTCATATCTTTCCTATTTCAGTCTTGGAGTCAGCTATTCTCTAAGGAGGCCCCTCCTTTTTAGTGGGGAGTCCAATTTGCTTTTGATTTAACTGTTTATATATAGAAATAATCTCTTATTTCCTGGATCAGGACATCCTTTGAGAAACTTAAATTAGATTTTGATAGTGGGTTTATATTTCTGTGGAGATTTTATTTGTGAATTAACTACATAAATTTATTATATTTATCATAAAACAACTATTATATTATTTCAAATAAGTTAGTTCTTTTTTTTAAGATTTTATTTATTTATTTGACAGAGAGAGAGAGAGAGAGAGATCACAAGTAGGCAGAGAGGCAGGCAGAGAGGAGGGGGAAGCTGGCTTCCCGCTGAGCAGAGAGCCCAATGCAGGGCTTGATCCCAGGATCCTGAGATCAGGACCCAAGCCGAAGGCAGAGGCTTTAACCCACTGAGCCACTCAGGCGCCCCTCAAATAAGTTAATTCTGATTTGATCTTAATTATGATCAAATGAAATAGAAAAAAATAAAATGTTAATTTATGTTATACTGTGTATGTAGAGGATTTAACCACTTAACTGTTAAAAATCATGTAAGGTTGGGGGCGCCTGGGTGGCGCAGTTGGTTAAGCGGCTGCCTTCGGCTCAGGTCATGATCCCGGAGTCCCGGGATCGAGTCCCACATCGGGCTCCCAGCTCCAGGGGAGTCCGCTTCTCACTCTGACCTTCTCCCTTCTCATGCTCTCTCTCACTCTCTCTCTCTCCTAATAAATAAATAAATAAATAAAATCTTTAAAAAAAAAAATCATGTAAGGTTGGGACGCCTGGGTGGCTCAGTTGGTTGGGCAACTGCCTTTGGCTCAGGTCATGATCCCGGCGTCTTGGGATCGAGTCCCGCATCGGGCTCCTTGCTCCGCGGGGAGCCTGCTCCTCTCTCAGCCTCTGTGTGCCTCTCTGCCTGCTTGTGTTCTCTCTCTGTCAAATGAATAAATAAAAAAAATCTTTAAAAAAAATGATGTAAGGTTTACGTACTTAATTTTTTCTTTTTTTTAATTTTTGCTTTTTAAAGATTTTATTTTTGTATTTGTCAGAGAGAGAGAGAGAGAGAGAGAGCGCACAAGCGCAGGGGGAGCAACAGGCAGAGGGAGAAATAGGCTTCCCACTGAGCAAGGAGCTGGATGTGGGACTCAATCCCCCTGAGCCAAAGGTAGATGCTTAACCAGTTGAGCCACCCAAGCATCCCCATACTTAATTGCTTTTAACTAAGTCATCATCAGACATTCTGGTTTGAAGTAAATTGTTGCTTTTTAACTAGCTTTTTTTTTTTACTTTTTTTTTTTTTCTAAATTTATTTGACAGAGATCACAAGTAGGCAGAGAGGCAGGCAGAGAGAGAGAGGAAAGCAGGCTCCCTGCTGAGCAGAACCCCCGATGCGGGGTTCAATCCTAGGACCCTGAGATCATGACCTGAGCCAAAGGCAGAGGCTTTAACCCACTGAGCCACCCAGATGCCCTTTAACTAGCTTTTTAAAGGAAATGTTTTATTATGATACAGAATAATATTTTGTAGGAGTAGAAACTCACAGGCACATTATTCCAGAAAGTTACTGTTGCAGCTTGGTATGTTTCACAGTCATTCTCTCACCAAGTGTAGCATGGGTATTTGCTTTAATTATCTTTTATTTTTTATTTTGTTTATTTATCTTTTATCTTTTAAACCTCACTTGTATTTTCCAGATGACTTGAGCCAAAGGCAGAGGCTTAACCCACTGAGCCACCCAGGTGCCCCAGTTTTTGTTTTTTTTTAAAGAAGCTCTGGCAAGTTTTATTAAAGAAAAATTCTGTATGATCTTGCTTTTCTTTTTTTTTTTTTAAGATTTTATTTATTTATTTGAGAGACAGAGAAAGTGAGAGAGAGCATGAGAGGAGAGAAGGTTAGAGGAAGAAGCAGACTCCCTGTAGAGCTGGGAGCCCGATGTGGGACTCGATCCCGGAACTCAAGGATCATGACCTGAGCCGAAGGCAGTCGCTCAACCAACTGAGCCACCCAGGTGCCCCTGATCTTGCTTTTCACCAGTCTGTTTTGACATGCTTCTAGGATCAGTCACCTGGATCAATGATAGCCAGTGTGCATTCTCTGTAGTATTTTCCTCATGCTGTACCCAGTTCAGTATTATTGACACTGTAGTGATGGACACCAGTTTTGGCCAACATGGCATAGTATTCTATTTCAGATTTCCTTGGGGCTGGGCAGTAGGTGGGGAGGACAACCAGTTTTGCTTTGCTGTGTCTGATCATTTTCAGAGTCTGCTTGTACCCCAGCATGTACTTTAAACTTTTGATGAGTTGGAGTCTAGAGTTGATCGACTCCACAGAGACTTTTTTGTCTTCCTTGGTGCCACCATCTTCCTGCCTTAGGTGCAGGATGGCCCCAACTAAGAGCAGCCACCAAGATCCCAAAACCATTTTGAATGGTTTTTAGCGAGGTAGTTTTTGAAACAATTAATATGTACGTGTTTTCAGATGTCATTTCCACAAAGGCTTATAATGAAAAACAACAGTCTGAGCTATTCCTCCTAATCCCCTAGTTCCATTTCCTAAGTGGAAACACTTTCAGCTCTTAAAATTTTTTTTTCTGGGAGCACCTGAGGGGCTCAGTCAGTTAAGTGGCTGCCTTCGGCTCCGGTCATGATCCCTAGGTCCCCTGCTTAGTGGGGAGCCTGCTTCTCCCTCTGCCTGCTGCTCTGCCTACTTGTGCTCTGTCTCTCTGTCAAAATAAATAAATAAAATATATTTTTTAAAGATTTTATTTATTTACTTGAGAGACAGAGAAAGTGAGAGAGAGCATGAGAGGAGAGAAGGTTAGAGGAAGAAGCAGACTCCCCACGGAGCTGGGAGCCCGATGTGGGACTCGATCCCGGAACTCAAGGATCATGACCTGAGCCGAAGGCAGTCGGTCAACCAACTGAGCCACCTAGGCGCCCCCAAAAATATTTAATTTATAAAGATAAAAGCAATACAAATGGAACCAAATTCAAAAGTACAAACGATGTACAGGGAAAAAATGTTTCCTTGCCATTCCTGTCTTCCTCTTGTCCAATTCTTTTGCCTGGAGATATATGTCCTGTTAGTATTTTATATGTATCCAGAGCAGCAGTTCTCAGAGTGTAGTCTCAGGACTCTTTAGGAGGTCTTGAGAAGGTCATCTGGGTTGAAACTATTTGATAGTAATACTAAGTTCTTTACTACTTAACTATGTTGACATTTGCATTGATAGCAAACACAGTGATGGGTAAAACTGCTGGCACTGCAATACCTATTAAGACAATGGCTAAGATGGTATTAATAGTCATTGTATTTTTCATTACTACAAATTTACAAAACCAGTTTTATTTAAGAATGAAAACCATGAGGGGCACCTGGGTGGCTCAGTTGTTAAGCGTCTGCCTTTGGCTCAGGTCATGAGCCCAGGGTCTTGGGATTCAGCCCCACATGGGGCTCCCTGCTCAACAGGGAGTCTGCTTCTTCTCCCACTCCCCATGCTTGTGTTCCCTCTCTTGCTGTCTCTCTCTCTCTGTCAAATAAATAAATAAAATCTTAAAAAAAAGAAAACCATGAAGAAAAAAACGAGTTTCATTTAAGAATGTCCTTTACAAAGCAGTAAAATCTGTTAATTTTATTAATCTTGACCCTTGGGTGCATGTCTTTTTAATATTCCATGTTATAAAATGAGAAAAATGTTATAAGGCACTTCTACCCCATCCCAATTTATGCTTGACTTGAAGAAAAATACTTGTGTGATTGAGTTGCAGGCTGAACTAGCAAACTTAGTTTTTTTTTTTTTTATGGAACCATTTTTTTATTACTTGAAAGAATGACAAACTATAGTTATTTAAACTTGGGTATTTGTATGTATTTTCTCAAAAATAAATGAAGTGAGGGGCACCTGGGTGGCTCAGTGGGTTAAGCCTCCGCCTTCAGCTCAGGTCATGATCTTGGGGTCCTAGGATCGAGCCCCGCATCAGGCTCTCTGCTCAGCAGGGAGCCTGCTTCCCCCTCCTCCACCTGCCTACTTGTGATCTCTCTCTCTGTGTCAAATAAATAAATACAAATCTTTAAAAAAAAATGAAGTGAGCCTGTCACTTTAGGGATAGAAATTATTGCCAACATAAAATTAAGGCTTTCAAGCAAAAATTTAGAATTTTGGAAAACATATCTGCCACTATGAGTTTGGCAGCTTCTCAGGGCGTTTTTGATGAAATTGATAGGGATATTAACAAATGTGATTTTTTTTTTTTTGGCTATTGTATAATTAAATGTGTCAATGTTTGGAAGATATGTCTAACTTCATGAACCAACTTTTTTAATATAACCAATGCAGGATATTACAAAATCATGCTGTGTGTGAAAGATCTACTTAAGGGCAAGATAAATCAATAGATTTTTAATGAAATGGAATGAAGTTTCACAGATAAGGTAGCAGATTCAACACTGCTAGTAACCTTTACAAAATTACATTTATTAAGTTTTAGGTTAATATCAAAGAATAACAAACACAGTATCTGAATAAGTTATTAGAGACACTTCTCTTTTGGAACTACATGTATGTGTGAAGGTGGATTTCTTACTAGATTGAATACAGCAGATTTAAGAATCCAGGTTTCTTCTATTAAGACAGACATTAAAGAGATTAGCAAAAATGTATAATAGTGTCATTCTTACTAACTTTTATATTCATTTATATTCATAAATGTTACTTAATATTGGCATGTAATGTGTTTACTATTGCTGTTTTTGAAAAAATCTTTAAGCATTTATCAATTTTATTTTTTCATATTGTATTAATAAACATAACCTACATATTTAAAGCTTTTGGGGGTTCTCACTTAGTTTTAGGAGGATAAGGGGTTTACAGATCAAAAAATTTGAGAATTGCTGTACAGTTATCTTTTGTATTATCTTCTGACCTCTTGTGGAAAAGGAGTCCACACTTCTTTTTTCACCCTTTCTTCTGTTACAGTTGTGTCACAATTTTAGATTGTTTTAAGTAATAATTCAGCATATATTTATTGAATACTAACTGTGACTTCTAAGCTTTGAGGCACATGATAACGATGAAAACAGACTAGGCTCTATTGGGAAAACAAGGAAATATTACAAATAGTGATTGTGGAAATAACTAGCTGGAAAGAGAAGTGGGGGTGGGGTTCCCTTTTTAAATATATGGTGATTAGGGATCCTCTCAAGGATAAGGAAACATTTGAGCATAGACTGAAATGAAGCAAGTGAGAGATCCTTTTGGCTCTCTGGGGGACAAGCATTCTGGGCAGATTAAGTAGTAATAGCTATACTTGGCCTGCTCAAGGAGAAGCCGAGAAGCTGTTGTGACGAGTGGAGTGGATGAAGAGAATGATAATCTCTGAGGACAGAGGTAGCAAGGGCTTAGGTCCTTCAGTTTTAAGAAATATTCTTGTATTAGCTTTCATGACTTTTAAGAAATATTCTTGTATTAGCTTTCATGAATTAGACTTTCATGACTCAATAACTTAGATAGTTATTTTTTTTAGTTCTCTTTTTGGAGTTGCTGTTGGTCAGATGATAAGATTTTGTTGGTATCTCTGTTGCTATTAGATCCTGTGTGTGTGTGTTTGTGAATGAATTAAAAGTTTTTTTCATTTAGTGGGGATTGCAAGGAAATCTGAGATAAAGTTATTTGTGTAATTTAACATGTTTAAACAAAATATGAACTTTTGCTTTTGATAAATATCAGGAGCAAGTTATATAAATGATATATAATGATATGGGCTCTCTTTCCAACTTTTAGTGGTAAAATCATGTTTGTTTATTTTTAAAATATTCTCTCTCTTTTTTTAAAATAGAGGGAGTGCATGCGAGCCAGTGCCTTTGTGAGGAATGGGGAAACCAGAGGGAAGCAGGCTCCATACTCAGTGTGGAGCCTTACACGAGGCTTGGTCTCACGACCTTGATCATGACTTGAGCTGAAATCAAGAGTTGGGTGCTTAATTGACTGAGCCCCCAGGTGCCCTAAAATCATGTTTGTATATGTGAAAAAATACACATGTAAGTAGGTTCACTTTACAAAGTCTAAATCTACCGTGACAGCTGTGTTTTTTGTTTTTTGTTTTTGACAGCTGTTTTTTTTTTTAATACAAAGTAGTGATTAGGTGAAGAAAATCATATCATATAAGATTTTTATTACAGAACATCTATAGAATGACTATTATCATGGATTTGACTTTTTTTGTGTGTGTGAAATCACATTTCTTTAAAGAAGACTGTGTACTGTGAGATAAAACTGGCCATTTTATGGAATACTATGCAGCTATAAAAAATGAGATCATGCCCCTTGCAACAACATGGATGGATCTAGAGGATATTATGCTAAGTGAAATAAGTCATGAAAGACAAATACCATATGATCTCACTTACATGTGGAATCTAAAAACCAAAAGAAACATATAAACAAAAAGCAGAATCAGATGTATAAGTAAACTGTTGGTTGCCAGAGGGGAGGGACAAAATGGGTGAAGGGGAGTGAGAGATACAGGCTTCCAGTTATGGAATGAATAAGTTACAGGAATAAAAGGTACAGCGTAGGGAACATAGTCTGTGATACTGTAATAGCATTGTGTGGTGGCAGATGGTAGCTTCACTTGTGGTGAGCTAGAGATTGAGAGATTGAATCACCATGTTGTATACCTGAAGCTAATGTTACAGTGCGTCAACTATATTTAAAAGAAGTTTTTTTGATAATAATAAAATGAAAAGGGGAGGACTAGGTCAGACACAGACCACTTTAGCTATATACATCTGGGAGAATATAGAGAATTTTGATTATTTAAAATAAACCGTCTGTTTTCAGAACCACCTTCCTGCCTGCCATTCCTCTGATGTGCTTTTATCCTTCTTCTCCAATTGAGGAAATTTTACTTTTAAGGACCAGCTCTTGAACTGTGAAGTTTCTCCTCTAGAATCAATGGCTGTCCCTTCTGTTTTTCCATAGTATTTGGTCCTCCTCTTATCTTGTAGCAGTTACTTCCATTTTATTTTCATTTTTTTTTTTTAAGATTTTTATTTATTTATTTAACAGAGAGAGAGACAGCGAGAGAGGGAACACAAGCATGGGGAGTGGGAGAGGGAGAAGCAGGCCTGCTGCCAAGCAGGGAGCCCGATGTGGGGCTTGATTCCAGGACCTTGGGATATGACCTGAGCCAAAGGCAGATGCTTAACGACTGAGCCACACAGGCGCTTCAGTTACTTCCATTTTAGTAGACCTTTAGCATTCTCCCATTGTGGAAGCTAAGTTCCAGAAATCTCTATGGTAAATAGAAGAAATAGTGGTTGAATTACATAATAATCTTAAGTGAAAATAATGTCATGGGAACTGAAGTGTTAAGTGAACATATGAAAGCCCACATAACTATACATTTATTTTAAAACTGAGAGACCAAAACCAGCAACTTATATAAGAATTGAGATCCAGATGTTTGTATGTCATACCTTAGGCAAGTTGTCTAACTTTTATAATTCTGAGTTCTTTGGAGATAATAGTTTTTAGTGAGGATAAAATGGAATAAAAACATGGCACATAGTTCCATACAGGCTTACCTGATCTGGCCCTTGACCATTTCTGATCCCTTTGTTTGCCATCTCCCTTTCCTTTCACTCCCCTTCTCTTGTTTGCAAATGTTGGGCCTCTTCCTGCCACACGATCTTTCTTTACTGTTTCCTCTGCTTGAAAGGCTCTTCCTCTAGCACTGTGGCGTGGCTGACTGGTGGCTTGTTCCTTCTCATGATTCAGGTCTTCAGCTTCCTAGGAGCCTGTTGATGATCATCTTTTACCATTTGTTTTATTTCCTTAATAGCACAGGTTTTCTCTAAGATTATCTTGACTGTCTGCCTATGCCTTGTTTGTTCTCATTTGCATGTAATTATCATGAGAACAAAGACTTTATCCTGTTCTTGGCCAATCCCAGTGCCTACAGCAGTGCCCACATTATAATAGACTCTCAATAAATATTTTTTTTAAAGATTTTTATTTATTTATTTATTTGAGACAGAGAGAGAGTGAGAGAGAGCATGAGAAGGGAGAAGGTCAGAGTGAGAAGCGGACTCCCCTTGGAGCTGGGAGCCCGATGTGGGACTCGATCCCGGGTCTCCGGGATCATGACCTGAGCCGAAGGCAGCCGCCCAACCAACTGAGCCACCCAGGCGCCCAATAAATATTTTTTTGAATGAAAACAGTAACTGCATAAATTGTAGCTGATGTATTATCAGTGATATTATATCTCTTAAAATATTAATAAGCTACTATAAAATTAATTTCTGTTACTTGGGTGACATTTTCAGATTCTGATCTATCCCAGATGCTTGGTATAGAAAAAATTTGGATAACCTAACTTGTGTTTATCCTGTTTGCCATCATGGAGTTGATCATTCTTCTTAGACTCTTGGATTTCCCCATTTTATTCCAGTGTGAATGAATAGTTTTCCTTCTAAGGCCTGGACTTAATTTCAGTCCTTTTCCTTTATCTTGAACAGGCTTCAGTTTCAAATATTTTTCTTTTCTTTCCTGTCATTTTTTATTAATCCCCTGTTGCCTCTTTTTCTAATTATCCCCAACAGGAAGAACTCACAGTGTGTGTATACTGAAACCAAAATTCTAAAGATTGCCGGGAAAGTATATAAGTAAATGTGTGTAGAATAAATTTACATGTATGGGAATTTCCCACATGAGGATTGGGATTATTGTATTTATCCAGAGTATGAAATTCTCTGGGATAGAGTAGCATCTTAATTATCACCTTGAACAGTCATTAGTAGCAAAACAACCAAAAAGGGTTTGTTGAATAAAGTGGCCAGCATTAGCACAGGTGATAATAAATCCTTGGTTTCTCCAGACCGGTATCCTCAGTTGTCTAATAGCTTACTATTTTTGTTTCTTGCCACAAGGATTTTCACTTTGCTGTCAGAATACACAGATCCAAAGAAGACAAAAATGTCAGTTAGTCAAAATAACCTTGGAAATCCCTAAAGTTGCCCATAAGATATAAAATATAGACATACAGTCTCTCAAAGTTCAACAAATCCTGTTTTTCCTTTAGTATTGGAATGAATCATGTTTCATTGTTAAACACCAGATGAAGTCGTAGGCTGTGTTTATGGTCCATGTTGTGGGAAAAATAAATGGCTCTAAACATTAGAATCTGACAGCACAGCAAGATGTTCATATCATGAGAGGAACATGGGATGTGAGACCAACTAGAGAATAGTAAAATTTTATCTTTCTGTGTTCATTCTGGTATATAATTATTGAGCAGAATTGCAAGTATAATTTACATGGTTTAAATTATTTTTTTCTTATCTTCACATTGTTGAGTTCACATTATAGGTGTGCTCCCTACCCAGAGGTATTTTCCCTAATCCAATTTTCAGTAAGCTTTTACCTTCTTCATTTATTAAAAGTGTCAGTAACTCTGCCTGTTTTTTCTTGTATAACTCTTATTCTTTAGAACATGTTCTTTTTTTTTTATTAAAGATTTTATTTATTCATTTGACAGGAGAGAGTCACAAGCAGGCAG
>JAPYYJ010001090.1:0-14675 GCA_028533885.1 Nasua narica | reverse complement strand
GAAAGGGGAGAGATCACGACTAACCCAAGGAAATAGAAACAATCATCAAAAATTATTCTCAACAGCTATATGCCAATAAGCTAAACAACCTAGAAAAAATGGATGCATTCCTGGAAACCCATAATCTTCCAAGACTAAAGACAACCTGAATAGACCAATATCTAGTAATGAGATTGAAGCAGTGATCAAAAACCTCCCAAAAAACAAGAGTCCAGGGCCTGATGGATTCCCTGGGGAATTCTACCAAACATTCAAGGAGAAATAATACCTATTCTTCTGAAACTGTTTCAAAAAATAGAAACAGAAGGAAAACTTCCAGACTCATTCTATGAAGCCAGCGTTACCCTGATCCCCAAACCCCCATCAAAAAGGAGAATTTCAGACCAATATCCCTGATGAATATGGATGCCAAGATTCTCAACAAGATTCTAGCAAATAGAATCCAACAGCACATTAAAAAGATTATTCATCATGACCAGGTGGGATTTATCCCTGGGATGCAAGAGTGGTCAACATTCACAAATCAATCTATGTGATAGAACAAATCAACAAGAGAAGAGAGAAGAACCCCATGGTCCACACAATAGATGCAGAAAAAAGCATTTGACAAAATTCAGCATCCGTTCCTGAGTAAAACTCTTCAAAGTACAGGGAGAGAAGGAACATTCCTCAACATCATTAAGTCTATCTATGAAAAGCCCACAGAAAATATCATTCTCAATGGGGAAAAGGTGACAGCCTTCCCTTTGAGATCAGGAACACGTCAAGGAAGCCCACTCTCCCCACTCTTGTTCAACATACTACTAGAAGTCCTAGCAATAGCAATCAGACAACAAAAAGAAATAAAAGATATTCAAATTGGAAATGAAGAAGTCAAACGCTCTCTCTTCACAGATGACATGATACTTTACATGGAAAACCCAAAAGACTCCACCCCCAAACTACTGGAACTCATACAGCAATTCAGTAATGTGTCAGGATACAAAATCAATGCACAAAAATCAATTGCTTTACTATACACTAACAATGAAAATATGGAAAGGGAAATTAGAGAATCGATTCCATTTACTGTACCACCAAGAACGATAAGATACCTGGGAATAAACCTAACCAAAGAGGTAAAGGATCTGTACTCGAGGAACTAATAGAATGCTCATGAAAGAAATTGAAGAAGACACAAAAAGGTGGAAAAGCCTTCCATGCTCATGGATTGGAAGAATAAACATTGTTAAAATGTCTATACTGCCCAGAGCAATCAATGGCATCCCGATCAAAATTCCACCAGTTTTTTTCAAAGAGCTGGAACAAACAATCCTAAAATTTGTATGGAACCAGAAAAGACCCCGAATTGCTAAGGAAATGTTGAAAAAGAAAAACAAAGCCGGGGGCATCACATTGCCTGATTTCAAGCTTTACTACAAAGCTGTGATCAACAAGACAGCATGGTACTGGCACAAAAACAGACACATAGATCAGTGGGACAGAATAGAGAACCCAGAGATGGACCCACAACTCTATGGTCAAATCATCTTTGAAAAAACAGGCAAAAATATCCAGTGGAAAAAAGACAGTTACTTCAATAAATGGTGCTGGGAAAATTGGACAGCTATATGTAGACGAATGAAACTTGACCACTCTCTTACACCATACACGAAGGTAAACTCAAAATGGATCAAAGACCTCAACGTGAGGCAGGAATCTATCAAAACCCTAGAGGAGAACATAAGCAGTAACCTCTATGACATCAGCCACAGCAACTTCTTTCAGGACATGTCTCCAAAGGCAAAGGAAACAAAAGCGAAAATGAACTTTTGGGACTTCATCAAGATAAAAAGCTTCTGCACAGCGAAGGAAAAAGTCCACAAAACAAACAGGCAACCCACAGAATGGGAGAAGATATTCGCAAATGACGACTGCAGACAAAGGTCTGATATCTAAGATCTATAAAGAATTCCTCAAATTCAACACTCACAAAACAGATAATCACATCCAAAAATGGGCAGAAGACATGAACAGACACTTCTCCAAAGAAGACATACAAATGGCTAACAGACACATGAAAAAGTGTTCATCATCTTTAGCCATCAGAGAGATTCAAATCAAAACCACACTGAGATACCACCTTACACCAATTAAAATGGCCATAATCAACAAGACAGTTAACAAATGCTGGAGAGGATGTGGAGAAAGGGGAACCCTCCTCCACTGTTGGTGGGAATGCAAGTTGGTGCAGCCACTTTGGAAAACAGTATGGAGATTCCTCAGGAAATTAAATATACAGCTACCCTATGACCCTGCAATTGCACTACTCTGTATTTACCACAAAGAAGCAGATGCAGTACAAAGAAGGGCCATATGTACTCCAATGTTCATATCAGCGATGGCCACAATTGCCAAACTGTGGAAAGAACCAAAATGCCCTTCAACAGATGAGTGGATAAGGAAGATGTGGTACATCTATACAATGGAATATTATGCCTCCATCAGAAAGGATGAATATCCAACTTTTGTATCAACATGGACAGGACTAGAAGAGATTATGCAGAGTGAAATAAGTCGAGTGGAGAAAGTCAATTATCTTATGGTCTCACTTACGTGCGGAGTATAAAGAAAATCATGGACGGCGTTGTGAGAAGGAAGGGAAGGATGAATGGGGGGAAATCGGAGGGGGTGATGAACCAGGAGAGACTGTGGACTCTGAGCAACAAACTGAGGGTTTTGAAGGGGAGGGGGTGAGGCGTGGGCAAGCCTGTGGTGGGTATTGAGAAGGGCACATAATGCATGGAGCACTGGGTGTGGTGCATGAACAATCAATCTTGTAACACTGAAAAATTAAAATAAACATATATGTGGGGAAAAAAACCAATAAATTTCCTAGATAATTTGAACTGAGACCCAGGGACTGTTGAAAGTCAGACATTGGCACTGCAGTCTGTGCCGAGGACAGATTCATGACTCAAAGATGGGTGCCAACCAAAGCTATGAAGCTTCAGAGGCCAAGAGCCTCAAAGAAAAAGCTAAGATAAGAATGGAGAAGATCTTATGAAGATAGGATCAGACAAGAGAGAATGAAGCTCCAGAGAAAGACAAAGAGAACAACTGCCTTACAATCTTCTAATACTCTGCAAAGCATAGCTATACTGCATACAGTTGAGTTTCATGAGATTTCCCAGAAGCCTCAACATAAATCCTGTTTACATAAATTAGCCTAAGTGGGTGGATTCCTGAGGCTGACAATTACCTCATTTGTTGAAAACATATCCATATATTTAAAAATCATTTTATTTTATTTTTTTTAGATTTTATTTATTTATTTGACAGAGAGGAGAGAGATCACAAGTAGGCAGAGAGGCAGGCAGAGAGAGAGGGGGCAGCAGGCTCCCTGCTGAGCAGAGAGCCCGATGCGGGGCTCAATCCCAGGACCCTGAGATCATGACCTGAGCCAAAGGCAGAGGCTTTAACCCACTGAGCCACTCAGGTCCCAAGAATCATTTTATTGAGTGCCAGCCACACATGACTGTTCTAAGCATTGCAGATACCCAGGTGAAGCAACAGATTCCCTCTCCTGAGAATCCAAACTCAAAAATAGGTCCTTACTTTAGAACAAATGTATAAAATGTGTTCTGGGGACCTAAAAGAAGCAGTGTGTAGTCTGTGTAAAGGGAGGGGAGCAAGAAAGGCTTCCTAGATTAAAGGAAGTGATGTCAGGCTGCTGAACTGGAAGGACAGGAAAGTTGCTAGGTGGGCCTGAAGAACATCCAGGAAAGAATGAAGAACACAAACAAAAATGTGGGCACACGCAAGCCTGGCAACACGTGAGCACTGCGAGAAGGGCATTCAATATGTCAGGAACAAAGAAACAGAGGAAAGGGAACAAAGACGAAGAGGGGACTAAACTTATTAGCAACAATCAACATGAAAGGAATACAAAGGACTTTACATTTATCTTTCAATCCAAATAGAAGACCATCAAAACTTTGAGAAGAAAAAATATACCTCTGTTATTTTAGAACAATGACTCCAACAGTGAAAGGGAAAGGGAATTAGGAGACAGTGTTGATGTCAGAAACACAAATTAGAAGCTACTGCAGTGTTTCAAGCAAGAGAATTTCTTTCCTAAGACAAGTAAGTTTCAAAAGAAGGGTGCGCATCTAGGAGATATTGAAATAGAATCTATAGGACTTCAGTGACTAAGTGTGGTGGGAAATGGAACAGTCAAGGATTATTCTTAGATTTCTAGTGGAGTGACTTGGTAGATAAATAGGTCATTTACCTCAATGGGAAATTTCAGAGTAAGTAGGGGAAGGGCAGAGATTAAGGGAGAAAAGATGAGTTCAGTTTGAGGCATGCTTTCAAGATATTCATTCATGTGAAGAGGATCAATATCCATCTGTATATTTTCATAGTCAACAAACATTTGTCAAGTGCCTACAATGCATCAGGTACTCTGTTAGGTCCCAGGAGCCAACATAAGTAAAATCAGCCACCAGCCCTTACTCTTAGATGGAGCATACAGTCAAATATGAAGGATATTATTAATCAAACAATCACATAAGCATACTATTTCAAACAGTGAAAGGACTACATAGAGAATGAAGTTGGAATTACAAAGGCCTATGAATGGGGGGGATCGTACATGGTGGGTCAAGGAGGCTCTTTCTGTGAAGCCTCCTGTGAGCTGGGTGTGCAAAGATAAGGAAGAATTAAATACATGAGGGGGCACCTGGATGGCTTAGTGGGTTGAGGCCTCTGTCTTTGGCTCTGGTCGTGATCTCAGGGTCCTGGGATCAAGCCCCACATTGGGCTCTCTGTTCAGCATGGAACCTGCTTCCCCCTCTCTCTCTCTGCCTGCCTCTCTGCCTATTTGTGATCTCCCTCTCTCTCTCTCCCTCTCTCTGTCAAATAAATAAATAAAATATTTTTAAAAAGTTAAATACATGAGGACTGGGGGAGAATTCTACACAAATGAGAAAGCATATAGAAACCTTGAGGTGAGAAGGAGCTCAAGTGGAAAAAACAGAGACACAGGGCAAGATGAGGCTGGCAAGAGAGAAATGGTGGGGTGAAGCTACATGAAAGGCTGTGACTAATGCAAACAAGTCTTTGAAATATTGAAAGGTTTTTAACAAAGACTGAAATGATTAAAAGTCACTTCAGTTTAGTGTAAAAATGAACTGAGGGTGACAAAAGTGAATCAGGAAGAGACCAACTTGAAACTTTTTGGATAATCAGACAAGACACAACTATGACTTAGTGCTTGTATTGGAAATAGGGCAAAGTGGGTGGATTTAAGAGCCATTTTGAATATAACTGGGAAAGGTGGCTGGGATAAGATATGGTATACAAGATATGTATAGTCAAGGAAGACGTGTACAAGTCCTGACTTAAATTTATTGACTGGGATAGGGAGTTAGAGGAACACCGCATTTGAAATGAAAAATTATGGGTTGACTCTTGGACATGTTATATGCTTGAGGACTCTTGAAACCATCCAGGAGAAAAGTTTGTTCATAAGTAAGCTGTGAGGATCTGAGGGTCAGAAGAAACACATAGACTAGATATGTAAATATGAGAGTTGCCTTTACATACCTGGTCACTGAAGATTTGGATGTTGATGATTGCATATAGAGTGAGGAGAGAAGGCATGAATGAAACCATTTAATCATTTTTATTGGAGGATGAGCAAAGGAAAAAGAGAGTTTCCACAGAGGTTGAAGACAAACTAAAAGAGTGTTGTGTCATACAAGCCAAGATAAGAG
Source organism: Nasua narica (assembly GCA_028533885.1). NCBI lineage: Eukaryota > Metazoa > Chordata > Mammalia > Carnivora > Procyonidae > Nasua > Nasua narica. Next base: position 8,916 of record JAPYYJ010001090.1, on the reverse strand, counting down.
TGTTCCAAGAATAATGGAGTGGTTCACCATATTGACTTCTGCTGAAAAGACCCATAAGGTGAGCACAGAAAGTGCCACTAGGTTTAGTGATACAGAGGTCCCTAGGAATCCTACCCAGACTTATTATGGTGGGTGCCAGATTAGTGAACTGAGAAGTGTGGGTGGGAAGTGGAAAATGGGGCCAGAAAGCACAAGAAATGTTCTGGAAAAGTTTGTACATGAAAGAGCAAGGAGAAATTGGGCTGTGGTTGCAGAGGGAAGTGAGTTGAAAGATAATTTGAGAAAGGTGTTTCTTGTTTCAATTTTTAGTCAGAGAAATTTGAGGATTTTCAATGTTACTGAGAAAGATTCATGGGAAAGTGAGAATTTAGGGTTCAGGAGCAGGAAGGAACAAAGGCCAGTGTGTGATTGCAGAGACAAAGAGAAAGGGTGAAAGTTGTGAGTCAAGAGAGTGTCTTTATGTGGATCTTGATCTGGGGAGGGAGTATGGCTGCAGATGTGAATTTGGAATTGACAACAAAAACTATGGCGGAAAGGGACAGGTATCATGATGGAGCATGAGGAGTGAGAAGAGAATAGAAACCATGGCCAAACATGGGGAGATGTCAATGTTTAAGGAGTGCATCAAAGAAAGGAGTCCCCACAGGAGACTGAGAAACAATGCCCATTGGGGTCCTGAGAGAGGGAGAGAGTCTAGAATCATACAGCCCCTGCTCCACTTACATCTGGGTCACCAAAATAGCCTTCCAACTAGTTTCCCAAATACTTAACCCTAACCCAGTGTCTTGGAAGACAGGACAGGGGGAGCAGAGCAAGAATCTGGAGCAGTAGACGCAGAAGAGATGTTTAATGGGTAAAAACATAACAAGCCATCTGAGTCTCCATTTACCCCACCATTTGCTTACCGTGTGAGTTTGGGCAAGTCTTCTTTTTCTTTCCATTTCAGCTCTCTCATGCGTAAAATAAGGACAAAAACACTTTCTTTAACTACCTCATAGGGTTGTCCTAAAAATTACATGAGTTACTGGCTGTAAGAGCGTTCTAAACTCTGCTAAATCACAACACAGGCATAAGGAGTTATTATTAATCTTGAATCACTGTTGCTTCATGGCTCATCTTTTCTCAAATAGCTCTACTGGCTCCCTGTCTTGGCTCCCAGCAAGGTAATGGATGGTTCTGTCACCACCCAAACACTGTTGCCCTTTCCTTTTTAGGTCGTTCCAAATCTGAGTCACAGTTAAGCAAATGCAATGCATTTTGCAGGTAGAGTTGGCAAGATGTGCTCCATTTGCTTTTTGGCCCACTCCTTTAATTGCACTTGGAAGTAAACAGCACATTGTAGAACGAAGAGGAGAGTGTGATTTAGAAAAAGAGAGGAAAGGGGGAAATGAAGTGAATCTGGGCAGGGGTAAAAGTCACACCACACAAACTTAAAATAATTGGGAATATGTTTAGTTTCCCAAAGTCATTCAGAGCTTAAGCCTCCTTGCTAAGGACAGTCCTGTGTCTGGATTCTGTCACCTTCCATGATGTGACCCCAGTACTGGTCACTATGTCTTCCATGCACATCAGGTAAGTCTCCCCACTGCCCCCCAATGTGCGTATTTCTGCCTCCATGAGTTCCTTCATAAGATGCCTTCCCTAAACAGCCTCTCAGCCCCTTCCACCAGCCCCAGCTATGCCAGACCAAGCCTTCCCTTACTCCTAACCACCTTTTCTGAATTTCTCCAGAACCCAGAGTCCAAACCACAGTTTGGCGGATCACTGAAGTCTCCCTCACTGCCATTACTTCATGTGCACTGGTCTTTTCTAATATCACTGACATTAAACAACTGTTATGTTCTGGCTGCTTTATACCTACTATCTTACTCAAGGTGCAGACATTTCCCAGTTTACACATGAGGAAATTAAGTCTCACAGAGCTAAACTGTTTGCCCAAAGTTGGCAAGTGTTGAGGTCTCCTGGGTATGACGGTAAAGTTCAGCCTCTTATTTCCCCTGACAGGCAGGGTCCATCTCTTTGTCTTCCCTGTGGTGCTTCCCGCAGCACGAGTTACTGAGGAGGTGTCTGGGCATCCGGGAAAGAAGATGCCAAGGCAAAAAAAGCCTGCTGAAACGGAGACAAGAGGACCCAAAAAAACAATACTCTATTCCCAGTGTCTCTTAATTGCAGAGTATGCCAACCACATTCCAGTCTCTCATACCAAAATACTAAACCAGAGTCTCAAATGGCTTTGGAGAAAATGGGGATTTTCTTCTCCTAGTCACTATTAAATAATATTTAATTGGCTAATATTTCTAATATTATTTTACTCAGAGCAGACTGTGACTTTCACAACATTTTAAACAGAATAATACTTTCTGTATCTTAGCATTTTAGCCTATTTGTGTTACTGTGAACTAATATATGCAGATTCACCACAATTAGCCATCACCATGGTAATTTTATGCCTTTTGTGTTCAATTTCTGTTACATATGCTCATCAAGGAGATTGAAGGTTTACTGATGAAGCAAAATTCATTACCTGCCTTTGGATTTAAGTACACAGAATTTAAAGAAATGTTTTCAAATCCTGATAGCATTCCATTTTGGGCTGTCTTCTCAGAGAGAAATAAATGTGCTATCTTTTACTTCTTCTTCCTTGAGCTGGGACCGGCAGATTCTCTGACCAAAAAGTTATGGTTTCAGCAGGAACATAAGCCCCTGAGAGCTGACAGAGTCTTCAAACCCTTGGGGAGATCCCTTCTATTTGCTTGAATGAACTCAACTGTTGCAATAGCTTTTGACATCAAGCATGAGGACAAGTGTGCAGCTGTGGTAGATTGTCTGCAGTGATGACACCCCAATATACACATGCCACGCCCCCTAGTAAGGAGTCTACTTCCCCTAACCTTGAATCTAGCCCTGGCACTTGTTTCAACTAGTAGAATATGGCAAACACAATGTTGTACAAATTCTAGAGTCAAGGCCTTAGGAGACCTGACAGTTTCTATTTTTACTCTCTGAGAATCCAGCAATTATGTAGAAATATGATGAGGGCCCATCTGGAGGTTGAGACCTAGCCAGCTCCTAGCCATTACAGACACCTGAACTGAGGCACCTGACATGTCAGCAAAGCCATCTTGGACATTCTAGCCCTAGCCAAACTCCCGGCTGAATGCAGACACAGGAGTGACCCCACCTAACATCTTGTCGAGCAGAACTTCTCAGCTGAGCTCAGCCAGTCCACAAAATCATAAGAAAATATGATTGTGGTAGTGTTGGTATCATGGGTGCATGATATGTCCAGATTTATCAAATTGTAGACTTTCAATATGTTTTTTATATCAATTACACCCTCATAAAGCTGAGAAAGAGAAAGAAAGGATGGATGGAGGGAAGGAAGGAAGGAAAGAAGGAAGGAAGATAAAAAAAAGAAAGGTAAAAAAGGAAAGGGAAAGGAAAGGAAGCAATTGTGGTGTTTTAAGCCACTTCAGCTGGGGCTGGTTTGTTACATAGCAATAGCTAACTGATATAGCAGCTAAGGGAAGGCAGATGCAACAAGACCCCTGATCATCACCACTGTTATTGGGCACAGCATGTACAGTCCCTTCTTCCTTGCACAAAACTTTCCTCTCCAACCAGACCTCATCCATTGCCTCCAAAACCTACTTTGTTTGACCTGCAAGACACATCATGGATCCTACTTACGTGGTCTTCTCTGTGTTGTTGTTGTTGTTGTTGTTGTTGTTGTTGTTGTTGTTTACTCCTTTCCCCCCTCCTTCCTCTCTCCAGTGGGATTAACTCCTCTACTCCTTTAGGCTATTCTGAACTCTGTACCTATCTTAATTACTTCTTGTGTCATTGTATTGTTAAGCTATGTGTTGCATCCATCTGCCTCTTCCATTTGTCCACACTGTTATTTTTAGTTCCACATCTTTTTTCAAGAGCTGGCATAGAGTCAGCTCTCAATTCATAATTGTTGAATGAATAAATCAATGCATCCTACTCTGCATCTTTTTCCTCACCTGGCCTCCCTCTGCTTATCAGCATCTTATATTTAATTTTCTTACAAGATCTTTCCTGGTTCCCCTGACTACAGTAACCTCTGATCCTGGAGCTTATTTTATGTATATGTATGACTCACTTAAAAATTAAATATTAAAATACCATTTACCATACCTAGGCCAGTCACATAAACTCTCCCATTTAGCCTTCACAGTCACCAGGCAACAAGGCTCAGTCCTTCTTCCTAGAAGGCTACCTCTGTTCTTCCCACTACTGGCAACCCTACCACATTAGGGAGTTGCTAATCTAACTGATCAGAGCCCACATCATTCATTTGGCATGTTACTGTGTTGCAAATGTGGGATCCCAGGCCCCGTCCTTTTCTCCTGCTTTCTGTCTTAGCCTGGTCCCTGGGGTAGACCTGCCCAGTCCACCTCTTTCTTCCACCAAATATGCCAGAGATGGATGAGTGGACCACTTAAAGGCTTACACCTCTCTCTACAGGTACACCTCAGTGAATGGGTCCCAATATTTAGATTTTAAAGGGTGAGTGAGGGAAAGATATGTGGAAGTCCCCACAGATCCCAGCCCAAGTCCCAGCTATGTTCTTTATCCAGCTTATATCAAAGAGCCCTATTGTCGTAAGCACCTTCTAAGATGGTCCCTAATGGTCTCCACTGCTTAGCATTTACACTATGATGTAATCCCCTCCCAATGAGGTTGGTTTGCCCTAATGATGACTTGTCACTAGCCAGCAACAAAAGGTGATAAGATGCTACTTCCATGATTAGGCTACATAAAACTGTTACATCCATCTAGCTAACAGACTCTGCCCTTTGGTGGCTTTGATGAAGCTAGTTGCCATATTGGAGAAGTCTATGTGACAAGAAGTCTCAGACTACCATCCAGCAAGGACCTGAGGCTCTCGGTCTAACAGCATATAAGAAGCTGAATCCTGCCATCAGCCATGTAAGTGAGCCAAGCAGACTCCTGCCAGCCAGACCTTCAGACAAGAACCCAGCCTTAGTCAGCCCTTTGATTATAGCCTCATGAAAGACCACAAAAAGGGGACTCAGCTAAACAAAGCCCAAATTCCCGACCCACAGAAACTGTAAAATAATAGACGTGTGCTGTATTAGGCCACTAAGCAATATACAGTCAATGCAACTACATTGAGGGCTTGAGGTACCTGCTTAGAAATCAGTAAAGTACTACTTTGATTCCCATTGTGTCATTTCAGGTATGCCTTCCTTGAGTTGGTATGAGGGATACCCCAATGGACATGGTTTGATAGGAAAGGAAGAATTTGGCCATCTTAATATTTGCAAAATCACTCCCTAATCTGACAGTATTATCAGTATCCCCATCTTAACTCCAAGCAAACTGAGGATCACATAGTTTGATATTCGCTCAAATTTCTCACTTCTACCAGTCCTCTAACTTCAAATACAGTTCTCCTTCCCCTCCAATATTGTTGCAGCATTGTACGATTGCTGCTGAATCTTTAAGCAAAGCTCTGGTTTCATTAATTATGCTGTAAACAATCTAAGAGCAGGGATCCATCGGGCATGTCTGTGTTCTCAGTGGCAGCACACAGGTGGCATGGGGTGACACTAAAGTAGATAGATACTTGCAGTTGCCTTTCTAGCAGCCCACAACCCAGGCAAACCTCTCCAGGGCCACCCAGCAATACCTTTTACAGGAATCCTTCAGTTGCCATCCAAATAAAGCAGTTCAGATTGGAGATGTTTTGAGAATATGCAATGATCCCACTATTTAACCGAGATTGTTTTATGATATTAATAAAATTGAGTGTTCTGGGAAATGCCTTTTAAGTGAACCAGGTCCAAGTCCAAGGTTCTAGAAAGCTTTTAGTTTAAATGCAAACTCACTGGAAATGTGAGACATGCCAGCATTAAGGAGACACCCAGCAGAATACAGAGGATCTGGAAAGCCGAGTTTCCCTGGCTGGTGCCTCCCCGTGATCCATTTAGCCCACAGAGATAGACAAAGTTCACAGTCTAAGGGCCAAGAGCAGGGGCAGACATGGTGGAAAGCAAACAAGAAAAAAGAAGGTAACTATTGCTCACTTGCTGTTGGATTCAGCTCAAGAAAGTCTGCAAAGTGAAAAGAGGCTGGGATTAAAACAATGAGTTTGAAGGGTGCCTGGGTGGTGCAGTCTGTTGAGCATCGGACTCTTGGGTTCCTCTCAGGTCCTGGTTTCATGGGTTGTGAGATCAAGCCCTGCATCAGGCTCTGCATTCAGTATGGTCTGCCTAAGATTCTCTCCCTCTGCCCTCCCCCAACTCATGTGCTCTCTCTTTCTCTCTCTCTCTCTTTCTCTAACACATAAATCCTTTAAAAACCAAGTTTGAAACTCAGCAATCTGTGACTTCCTATGACCATGGACGAGTCACTCTTCCTCCCTGAATTCCGTGGCATGGCTAGCACTTGCCCCACAGAGCTCCTGCAGAAAAGGAGCCGGGAGAGGTGGCCAGTGTGTTTTGGGATTGATGAGATGCTCTATGTACGTGAGGTATTGTTATCACCCGGAGCAGCAGCTGCTGCTATTGCTGTACTGATCAAAATAGCAGCAATAAAACAAGGTAATACTCCTTAGTGGGACACTTTGGATTTTCCCCATAAGTAATGGACACTCTCTGATTTAACACCGTTTCTGAAGTATTAGACATGAGGATGCATCAGGTTCCAGTCAGGCTACAGAAATCACACCGGTATTCTAGCTGGGAAATATTATTGTAAAGAACCGTTATCTTAATATAAAATTGGTAATGAGGTAACTGAGGTAGCCAGTGCAGGAAGCAAGTGACTCACCTTCCTGACTGGCCTGGGACCACTCTGGTAGCCGGGAAATGGCATTTTTACTACTCCAAGACCGAGGAACACCAGGGTCAGGGGGTAGCCCTAGGATCGGGGCAAAGCTGGAGAATGTTGGAATTGTTAAAACTCAGAAGTTTGGAGGAGGAGCCCCACAGAGATGGGCCCCACCCCTGAGGAGGAACCACTCCCTGGCAGGCACCCATGTCTCCAAGAGAATACTGTGATGCTGGCTTTGAGCACCTGCAAAGCTACTCTCTGCATTCAACTCTAGGGAGGAACTGGCGCTGCTGGGGTCAGGAGGCGTTGCTGGGGGGCTGCACGCCCAGCAGCGGGGAAACAACGGGGAATAAACCTTTTTCCCTCTTGTGCCCCCTAATGGCAAAGCTTAGCAGGGAGCCAACTGGCAAGGCAGAAATGAGCTTTGCCAAGTCCCCAGCATCACCAAGCGGAGCGCAGAACATCAGCTTCAGAGCTGAGAGTCAATAGCTTACTGAGGGGCACAGTGGCTATCAAGCATATGTAGAGAAGAAAATGTCTCTGGTAAAGGATTTCATCAAAGAACTTGCCTTTTTTAGAATTCTCACCAAGCTCTTGAGTCCGGTCCACATGGGAGCTCAGGAGGAAGGGAATTCCTGCAAAGCCCTGTTCTCTCGGCTCCTGCAGTGTGACCCAAGAGATGGGTGGAACCATATCTGTCCCTGCCCCAGCGGGGTGACACCACCCGGGAACACTCCAGGGTTCCAGCTGCCACTGCAGCCAATCTGACACCAGGTCGAGTCTTGTGGCCTTCTCCTGGGGAGCCATGTTGTCTGCTTTGCAAACTTTTAGACAGCTGGGCTGTGAGGAGCATTAAGCAGCTTTAAAAATTGATGTGGGTCATTATTCTTTCATGAGCCACCGCAACCCAACAGCACAAGGCCAAAGGCACACACGTGGGAATCGCTGCACCACTCGGCTCCATTCCTAACGGATTTGAGACTCTAAATTAGAAGAAGGTTTAGATAGGGCCCCACGGATACTACAAAGGGCTCTCGCCACCGAAGAAGGCGCCACGAGACAAGGACAGCAAATGTGTGCCCTGTCACATGGCTCAGGGTGGTCAGCAGCGGGCTCGCCCTCCTCATCTGACACCTCCATAAACGCCTGTGGCAGTCGCCGCGGCAGCAAAGAGGGGGACACAGCTCACGGCTACAGTTCCATCTGTCTCTGCTGCCCTGACACATGCAAAGCCACCTTCCAGGGCTTCTCATTCACTGCTTTCCTGGTAGCACTACTGGACCTTCTCCCACTCTTTATTCTTCCCCTTCTCTATAGCCTCTTTCTCCTTGTCCTCCATTCCTGCCTCTGTCTGTCCATTTTTCCGTTTCTTGTAGGTCCAGCCCCTTTCTATCTGCCCGTTGCACTCTCTCTCTCTTTTCCCTGTCTGTCCACGTTTCCCTGCGTATGCGTGTGTGTGTGTGCATGCGTGCACTCAAGCAGGCACATTTCCTTAATGCTTTCTGGTCCTAGGGCTTCTCTGCCTCCCTTTGGTCACCACTTTCAGCTCCAGTCTTTCTGGATTGAAAAATGAAGTGCCTGTTTCCCCTGGAGGAAGGGGGACTCCCATTTTATTCCCTTGCTCCCTCTGCCAATGAAAAGAGAAAGTGGGACAAAAATAAGTTCAATTCAGGACCCAAGTATAGAGTCCCAACCATGTGATAAACAAACACAGATGCATAATTCAGTCCAACATGTATTTACTATGCACCAGGCCACATGCTCACTCATCACTAGGGACCAGAAGAGGAATCACATGGGGAGGATATGCCACAGATTTCACAGTCTGGAGAGGGAGGCAGCTCCGTGAAAGATGCTGCAAAAGGGCGTATATGTCAGCCTGGGGGAGGGGTTAATCAAGAAAAGCTTCCTGGAGGAGGTGATGCTGAATTTTTAAAAATACCTAGATGGGAGAAGATATTCGCAAATGACACTACAGACAAAGGGCTGATATCTAAGATCTGTAAAGAACTCCTCGAACTCAACACTCACAAAACAGATAATCACATCAAAAAATGGGCAGAAGACATGAACAGACACTTCTCCAAAGAA
>JAPYYJ010000109.1:0-15212 GCA_028533885.1 Nasua narica | reverse complement strand
GACATGAAACATTAACAGGAGAAAATCAAACTTGGTTTCCTATGTACGTGGGGAATCCACAGACATGAAATCCCAAAGACAGGCAACATGAGGCTTACATGACATCCTGAGCTAAGGAGAGGGGAGGAAGATCCATTGGGACCAGTCAAAATCAAACAAGTCAGAGACTATGGAGGGACTCACCTTTTTAAGCCAAGCAAAGTGTTTCTTGATCTTCTGTAACTGACTTTCAGTGTTGGTGTAGGCACAGCAGGCGGTTACCAGAACACAGACACCGCTTTGCTCAGCTAAAAAGTAATTGAGCTGCTCTCTTATCAAGGACAAGTTTGGCTTCAGAATCTAAGGATCTTTGGTGGGCTGCTATTTTTTTTAGCAGCAGATTTTGTAATAATTTACGAGTTAAGGAGAAGTTCTTGATCATAGCCTTATTTTTATCCCTAAAGAGGGAAATAGAGATCTGCCAAAAGGAGTGAATCCTGATTCAGAAAAGCATCCTGGTATAAATTCTTTAAACTTAGGGGAGTTGAAACAATGAAACGTATTATTTTGCTTGTGAAAGTTTAAGACGATAAACAAACATGCATTTCAACACACCAGCAGTAACCAAAATATGTCACTGCAGAGTGTCCAAGAGAAGGTCATGCACACCACCAGCACTTTCCAAACTGGACTCAAGCAGACTTCATTCAGGGACTGTGAACTAAAAAAATGAGGAAAGGACTAAACCAGTAAACCCCAGTAAAGGGTTAGGGGAAGGATTCCAATGTGGAATTACAGACTGAACCAAGGGCTAAGGACTGGTGCTGCAGTAGAGCCTCCTTTGTTAGTCTAGACTGACTTCATTAAGCCTGGAGTAGAACATCAATTAGATGGGTAGCTTGAACGCAAAAAGCAGAGCTAAAACTGACATACCAAAGGCCTCCATAGGGCAAGAAAGGCAGTGACTCTCCATGGTTGCAGGGTGCCATACCTGTGTTTCTCATTGTTCCCAAATGCCAATAGACGTTTGCTTCCGATTCCACCACTCCCAGCCAATTCTGTTAAATAAACAAAACTGAGTAAACTTGAGGATCTAATTGGCTGTATTAAATCATTCCTGAATTGGGCAGCATCTCATTTAGCCACTAGAGGGGAGCTCCCAGGAATTGTACAAAATGTACGGTGTTGGGGTATCTGGCTGGCTCAGTTGAGAGCATGTGACTCTTGCTCTTGGGGTCGTGAGGTTGAGCCCCACATTAGGTCTAGAGACTACTTAAATAAAACTTAAAAGAAAGGAAGGTGAAAAGGCGAGTGGGGCCAGTGGATGATTAGCAAAAGGATTGTTCTAGGCAGTCACTTTCCTCTAGTGGAAGAGCAGGGAGTCTTATGCAGATTACTCCCTCTTCTGGTGGCGGATGGACAGGATTCATGTGGCAGACTTGTCACCGATCCCCAGAATTCTTGACTGACTGGTTAGGACACACTCAAGTTCAGTCTACAATGAGAGCCTAGGCCCCAGTCTGGGGATTTAGCCTAAGTGATGCCATTTGGGGCCTGTGGTTTTCCTTTGAACGTTCTCTCAGAAAACGTAATGGCTGTCATTTGATATTGAGACCTGTTAGCTCCTGTCTCCCAGGGTAACCATGGAGCACAAAAGAAAAAAAAAAAAAGGAGCTATAACACCTTTTATCACTTGGCAGTGCTGAAAGAATAGAAGTTTAACAGGCACTAAGTTTAGGATGTAAGATTAATGGGTGACTCTGCAATCTACTAATAAATAGGAAAAAGCACATGGATAGCAAAGCAATAACTAAAAACAAGTACAATGTTGCAGATTGTGATGCACAGAGAAATGGGTTGTTCCACAATGGAAACAAAAATGAAAATTTTACTTTTATTCCTATGTTCTTCCATAAGGATTTGAGGGGACTTACAGAGAAAGATCACTAAAACAGAGGCAAACACCATAGCACGCATGGGGGGAAATTACCTTTAACTTTGAATCCAGCTGAGCACAGATATCAGAGACCCAACAATTGTCACATACTGAGCTCCTCAAATTCCTTGTGACCGGACCCAATTACAGGGCCCGAAGGAGGGCGAAGAGTGCCCTACTTTCATAGCACTTTTCTTCCTTTTTATAACAAGTAGTGTTTTAATATTAGAATATCTCTCTAGGCTTTTCCTGGATATAAATATTGCAGATTATTAAAAATATAATGATTGTATTGTACAGACTACAGCTTTTTCAAATTTAACCAACTATTTTGAGTATCTTTACATATCAGTACATATGTATCTTTTTACTAGAAGGTATTCCATTGTATGAAAATGCTCTAATTTCTCCAAACCTCTATTAGCAAATATTCTCCCGATTTCGCATTATTAGAAACAGTATTGTACTCGACAGCCATGTGTGCACCGTGCGGGTGCACACACACACATATTTGTGCCCTTATGCTACTGGTTCTGTATAATTGTTTAGGAACATCGACAGTTGGGGGACCAAAAGATATGCACATTTAAAACGGTTTCTATTACTGAATTGTCCAAAATAAAACTGATTATACCATCAGTGGTTTCCTGGGTATCCTTTAAGAGTGAATGTAGAGCCCCCAGCCTTCAGCTGATATCTCCCTTCCTCTTTTCAACTTGATTCTTTTAAAATATTTTATCTTCTTAATATACCTAGCTTCTGTTGAAGATTCATTTGAAAAAGACTTCTAAGGCTTAAGTAAGTTTTGAAAAACACTATTCTAGCAAAGTCTCTGGAACCAGAGATCTTCAGTTCACTGGTGATGCAGAGGAGAAATTACAAAAGAGCCTGTTTGCCGTGTTCATTCCCATTTTCAAAAGAGATCTCAGCAGCCCAGGTTAGGAGCTTCCTCCTAGAGTGATTACCTAGATCAGTATCTTAGTTAAAGTCTCTTTTACCCTCAGTTTGAAGATGGTGGTCTCCAGAAAGCTTTCTTTCAGTAGTGGCTCAATGTAAGGCAGACTTGAATAGACTTCAGTGAATAGTGGCAGTAACAAAACAATTTAATACATCATTGTTTACAAAAATATTTTTTCTGAGTTTTACCTTCCTTTCCTTTTTTCACTGAGGATTTGCAACCAGCCACTCTGAAGGCTTTTTCTTTCTTCTACCTTATACTTCAGATCTGTTATTGTTGCTGTTACTGTTAAGCCTTTGAGGAAATTAAAATCCCATACTCTTGGTGGTAACATCATGAGTGGATCCATTGTCTGTACAATATCTGAGATGTTGCCAATAAAAACAGTAATATTGCACTTATTCACGTACTGAATTTAATCAAGACCAGAGGGGGGGGAATGAAAACAGATAGATACTAATAAAGCCCCAGCATTTAAGATCTTGGATTTCCCTTAGAGAAGAAACCCTTATAAAATTATAAATTGCAATCAGTTTGGTTATTTGGTTTCCCAGCATCTATCAGTCAAGACTCTTACTTTTAGTGATCATATATCCAACTTTACCTAACTTAGGCATAAAAAGAAAATGTATTAGTTTACATATTGGATTATGGAAGGGCAGAGAGAGAGCTTGGCCTCAGAGAGAATTAGAATCACAGAGATAACTGGAATCACAGTTCATATCTTGTCTCTGCATATATGCCTCATTCTCTTATGCCATATTGGAAACATGGCTACTAGTAGTTTCTAGACGCCTATGGTTCGAGTATCACCAACCAAGAAAAATTACCGCTTTTATTTTACAGACTACTTAAGAGCTACCAGGTACATGCTCACCGGAGCATCCTACATAGGGATGTGTCCTTGACAGGCCATGAAGGATAAACAACAAAGGTGAAAGCAACCTGGGTAGCAAAATAACACCAGTGAGACACAGTAACCACCCACAACAGAAACTTCAACACAGGAACCATTGTGTTATGTATTCTAAAAAGGAATGAAATCCCTCCTTCCTCACAGTAGATAAGTTTATTTGGTAGGTGAAGAAAATTTACCAGCTACCTGGGTTAGCAGAGAATATAATCACCGACACAGCACTCCGTGGCTCAAGAAATGACAAATCAGACTGAATCCTTCAGGTGGCAAGGGGTACGATTAACAGAATGGTTTTTAGACAGTAACTCTGGACTCAGGTACACAGAATGTTGACTGTGTAGGTCAACATAGGACTCAACGTTATGTGCACCTGAGTCCTTGTTCCACCGCTTGTCAGCAGTTTGTAACTTGGGGCTTGTGGCCTTATCTCCACAATGGGATAATATCACCAATCTTATGTGGTTTTAATGGTGGTTAAATATGTGTTTTAGACCTAGTCCTGTTTCTTAATATTAAGGAAATAAAAAAAAGGTTAGGGAAACGACCTTGTCATTAGCCAAATTTCAATTAGTATTAGGATCAAATGGGATAATGTGTAGAGTTATGTGTTTAAACTACAGTCGCTTTACTATGGAAGGCTGTTTCTTGCGCCTTTAGTCATAAGTTTGCCATTCGTCTCTGGGTTTCTATTTTAAAAGTCAGGGCTATTTAAACAAACTAGAAACTAGGGAGTCCCTAAAAGCCTCACCCAGATTCAGTTTCTTAAAGGAGACCAAAAAGTTTTCAAAACGTCCAGAATATAAGAGAGCGGTGGCATATTAACTACTTTAAAAGCCTTTTCTTCTCCCTGCAATTTTTTAGAGGATTTTCTTTAAAATTTCACTTATAAATTTTTTATAATCATGAAATTGTTTTCAAATGTACTGAAAAGGCAATTAAACTTTTCTTATGAATGATATGGACGTCACTACATTTTTTAATACAAGTAAGGTTTTCTCACAAGATCGAAAATTAGATTGCATAATTATTAGTCATGGTTAATGTAAATGACGAAGTGCTATTTCTAGATTCTGACAATTTGTAAACTATCATCCTTCCTCTGCTTTAAAGTATAGGAAGCTTTTAAAAGTGGTATTTATCCTGCCCTAAAGGTTGTTCTTTATCCCTAGCATAATTTTTCTGGGAATAAAACACTTAAGGTAGAAAATTGGTGGGATTTCCTTTGTTTTGTGCTCTTCGTTTACTTTGAAGATGACAGTATTGTATTTGTATCTGCAAAATAGTATCAACTGCATGACCCACAACATGGTATCTTTTCACAGCCTCAGTGTTTACTTGCCTGGCAATCGCATTGGGATTTTACAGAATCTGGAAATAGTTAAGAAACTACGATATTCCGCTGCTGCCGCTGTGGACCTACAACACTACGCCAGGATACATTTACTCTGAACGTAGAACTTGCAGCAGATACTCAATACAAGATTATTCAGAGTACATATGGACTAAAAAATATTTTTAAACGGGAAGATATGCTTTGAGTTTGTTTTGTGTCTTTATTTATTATGTTGAAAAGCTATCATTCAAAACCTGATTGATTTGAGATAAAGAAGCTTTTTGTCTTTATCCTTTTCATAGTTCATAGAAACATCCAGAGTGTTCTTGTGTTTGCTTGGACAAATCATTTAGGATTTCTTTGATGTCTGCTGCAAATTTAAAAACTACTCTTAAGCCTACACACTTGTTGTTGTATTCAGCTTCCCTGGTAACTACTACATAGTTACCTTTTCATAGAAAATAAAATCTTGTTCTAACAAAGTTGTTTGGGTTTTAAAGGCAACTTGCCCTATATGGAGATTGGGTTTCTTGGTAGTAATTAATTTAAAACAATGAACTTTAAAATAATATGTGCCCTAGTGCAACTGTAGGACACTTGGTGTGAAATCTTCAAGTTGCTATGTCTGGACCTCTGATTATTACATAGACTTCAATTTTTTGATTCACAAAAACCAGTTTATCCCTGCTTCTTAGGGACCCATGTTAAATTTATTACATAAAATGAAGAGGTGTTTTTGGGTTTTCTTTTTTATGATTCACTTAAATTCAGTAAACTTCTATTTGATCACTAAGTAGACCAAGCAGGATTATCTAAGGACTAGTCAAAAATCAGTTAACAACCCTTCACCATATTTGAAAGACAAATCTATGTTTCTAAGTCCCATTTTGTCAGTCTTCAAAAATTTAGATACATGATTACTTAAAAATATGCAGTATTTTTTTTTTTACTGTAAAGAAAAAACCTAGGCAATGGAAAAAGCAATGGTCACCAACGCTGAACTTAGTGATTGTTGTTGTGCTGATTAATAGCTGCCATTGACTATGTAAGAGGGAAAATGCTAAATAATATATATCAACTCACCTTTTTTTTCAAAGCAGTCCTCTTAGGTGGGTGGTAGTATCCTTATTTTACAGCTGAAAAAACAAGCTAGATGAAGTTAAGGTCGCTCAGTTGTAACTTCCTCCAACCGCGGTTGCCAAGCCCGTACACACAGCCGACCAGCCAGTCTTTAAATGCCAGGCAGGCTCTTTCTTACTCGGTGCTCTCGTCACCTACGAGTTGAGGCCTGTCGAGAGGTGGACAAACAACTAAGGCATGGAAAGAAACATCTGTACTTACATCTTTTTCACTTCGATTTCTGTGTTTCATTAACAAAGTGGCAGAGAGAGAGAGAGTGTGTGTGTGTGTGTGTGTGTGTGTGTGTGTGTGTGTGTGTGTGTGTGTGGTCTTTGTCCCCGCCTCCTCGGTTCCTGAGATGTATCCCTTCTATTATACTGGTCATTCCAATCGACTGGAACCTGAGGAGGGGGAGGGGGTTTCCTGAACCGCTGATTACTCAGAGGTACCAGTGACAAACTGGGACTTGCAAACAGGTGTCTGAAGTGGTGACATTCTTGTGGGACAGAGCTCTTAACCTGTGCAGTCTGCCACTAACTCTGAGAAGTTAATGCCAGAATTGAATTGTTGGAACACCCAGATGGTATCCAGAAAATCCAAGAATTGGTTGTGGTGGAAAACACCGTGCATAACAGGATAATAATACATATATGTGATTTATGATTAAGTACATATAATTTCAGGATTGTATTACAATTTGGATTCAGTGGCTATAATTGACCCAAAATACTAATGGTTTAAATGAGAAAGAGGTTTATGTTCTCACTTACCTACAGTCTAGGTATAAGCATTCCCAGGCTAGTATGTCGGCTCCATGGTATCTGGGTGCAGGATCCTTTTTATCTTCTTGTTCTGCTGTCCCTGGTGTTGCCCTCATTCACAGGGTCCAGTGACTCACCACCATATCCACATTCCAGAAGCAGAAAGGGACAAGATGTGGACAAGCCCCTTCCCTTTAAGGTCATGACCTTGAGGTTACATACAAACTGTGCTCACACTCTATTGACCACAACTTGGTGGTGTAGCTACAAGGAAGACTGGGAAGTCAGCCTGTATCCTGAGCAACCACAAGCCCAGGGAAATCTTAACACTGGAAAAAAGGGAGAACAGGAACTGAGGGACAGCCAGGGAACCTCTTCCTTCAAGGGTGCATGCTTCTATGACAACACTCTTCTAGTTATTTCCTACCGCACTGCTGCGGAGAGAGACTAGAGATGTGGCCTGGATTCACTTTAGGGTCACCAGGCTGGACGGAAGGCTGCGTGTAGTCCCAGAGGGGGAGAAACTGGCTTTGCAAATTCCTATAGTGCTTACGAATGCAGACTCTGAACTTTCCCAGCTAAGGTTAGGATCCTGGCTCCACGGTGCTGTGCGATTCTGGGCAAATCCCATCTGTCAACTGCCTATCTCCTGCTGCTGTGCTGGGAATTCCAAGATAATACGTGGAAAGGACTTGGCACAGGTCTCACCTATAGCAAGTACCAAATAAACGTTTGTTCTATTATAGATTGAAGGCCTCTTGCAATCCACAAACTACCAATAATGATTATAAAGGTTATCAAGAAGAATTGATTAAGGCATTTTTTAAAACTTGCTTACAGACCCCTGACCAGCCTGAACTGGTCTCACACACAAACACACTCACGTCCGGGCAAACTGATCCCGACGATATGGTGTCAGAATGGCTTTTCAGCGTCCACGGAAAGTACATGTGAGGGCCCAGAGGGGGGCCAGTCTGGTGTGTGGTGAGAAGGCTGCGACTCTTCATGGGGAGGCAGATAGAGACAACTGCCCCAGTCACAAATTGGCCACATTGAGGACGAAGTGGGTAGAATTAGAAAGGAGGGCATGAAGTCAGAACTGAAATGAAATGCTATCCTTGTGTTTTGGTCAGCAATGGCGGGGGCAGGGGAAGGAAGAGAGAATAATAAAGCCATGTGTTTACTGTCCTGTCCAGTCGGCCCCATTTTTATATTGCTTTCTTACAAAGCTTGCAAGACGGAACAATGGGTTGAATTCTGAAACATTATATTTAAATCAGTATTTTTAGCAAACACACATTATGGGGCTTTTTTCTTTTACAAGAGAAGTTTTATATAAAACTTTCCTGAGACATTTGATTATTACTGTAAAGATGCCCTTTACTCATCTTATTTTGCATTTTCTCCCAACTCCAGATGCTTTTCAAGTCATTTGAAAAGTTAAAAAATATTCTCTAGAAAGTAAAAGATAATTTTAATGTCTACATTTCTTTCAATTACTAGACGATACCACCTTATAAAGTTTGTATTAATACTTGCAAAATTAATTACTCAGAAATGTACAATCTTGCCTCTATAAATTATAAAAAATATTCTAGAAGGGGGAGTCCAGCTGAGTGCATATAATTTTAGCAATCCCTTTGGTATTACATACTTCTGCCTTCAGAATTGGAATAGTACATAAGACAAACTCCTGAGATTTTGTATAGACTTACATTTATATCAATTTAAAAGAAAAATTAAGCAAGTTTATTTAAAGTTATTTCACTGATTAGTACCTTCTCACAAAAACTCCCCCAGAAGACACCTTTTTCTTAATTCGCCTCTTCTCTTTGCTTGATTCGCAAGAAGAGTCATCCTCCTACAAACAAAAGAGGGCCAAATGAGATAACTACACTAGACACAATTTCATCTTCCTACATTATCTATTCCACAAGAAAAAAAAATTGAGCCATACTAGTATTTTTAACTCAAAATTTCTTTTAGGATTTTGGGTACATAATTTCTCCAATCTGAAGGCCCAGTACATTAATTCTGTGCTGACTCACAGACTAGGGAACACCTAGAGAAATCACCCAGTCCTGTCTCTACCCAATATATCCCCCAAAAGAGAACACCTAGTGACTTCTGCTTTTATCTTAGCGTACCACTTCTCAATTTACTGCTAACTGACTTGGGCGGCGTTAGAAAGTCCTCCTCTGGATTTGCTGCAAGCCCCGTAGTGCTAGGAATCACATTTCTTAGTTCCTCCATTCCCTTCTCTGTGTTCCCACAACATCCTTCTACTGCCTACTCTGCCTGCCACTGTTTCCAAATATTTCTCATCCATCACGGTATCCTCAAGACCCAGCCGTGAGGGTTCACTTACTGAATGCCATGGGAAGGAGCAAGAGAGGGCTAGAAATACAGGGGATGCTCACTGGATGGTAATAATCTATGAGTAATTCTCCCTGCACCCAGCTGGTCAGGATGGAGCTGAAAGCAGGGGCTCTGAGAACAGAACAAGGCACACGACCCTGGGCAGGGCCCACCCCTGGACTTGCTATTCCCCAAGCTGTTCCCGCCCACACCGTTGGGCTATAAATATAGCTACTGTTATCAAAACAGTATTAGTTTTTATTACAAAAAAAAACTAAGTAAATATATATGTCAAACTATCCTAAGACACTACCCTGAGAAATTGTTTCCTGGATAGAAATTACACTATTAACAGATTGTTTTGAGGGGGAAAGTCTTTCAAATACAGCTGAATGCAATCCTAAGTCCTGACCAGAAGGTGGCAGGAGACTGAGGCAGAATTTCTTTAAGAATCTATAGAAATGAGCACTGAATGGAAAGTTCATTTTATTTCTACTTTATATATTTAGACTCCCAAATAAACTAACTCCTCCTACCCTCAAGCACAGGGCCCTACACATTTACTTATCTAATGACAATGTTTATTCAACTCGAATACAGAAAATGAAGGAAAAAGGAGAAAAGGATATGCAGAAGGGGGAATAGACTACTATGAATACTACTAGATCGAAAAAACCTCAGTATTTCTGCACAATATTTCATTTAATATCAATACAATCTCATGAGGTAGGTGTTTTCCCCTTTTTAAAGATAAAATTGAGACTCAGAAGCTTTTGCAGAAAAGCAGTGTCACGACTGCAGCTGCCATTAGAGGTCGGTAACATTCACTCACTCACAAAATTTCAATTAACCTTGAGGAGGACTGCAAAAAACGATGGGCCCAGAGGAAAGAGCCCTCGAGTCAGCTCTCCTGAAAACCTACACACTCTTGGTAGAGCGCAGTTTTGAGGGAGGATGTGCTAGAGAGTATGGAATCAAACCCAGACCTGGAAACAGACATTTTGGGGTAAGAAAATATTTTAAGCAGCCACTAAAAAACAAGTTTTCTAGGCGACAAATCAACGTGCAATGGCTCAGAAGAAGGCGAGGCTTGGGTAATCTCTAAAGGATCTAGGAGCAGGACACAAAACAACACTCCTTCCTGTCCTGGCGGCGGCGGGGTCGGCAGAGTGCCTGTCCCAGGGTGGGACTGACCGTGGTCATTAACGGAAGGTAAATGTCCCCTAGTCCGCGCCAACAGCCAGTGACTTCACGGGGGCGAAGGGTAGCACAAGGTGAGCACCACAAAATTGAAGACAATGGGTTATTATAATTAATTACATCTCTTGGGAAATTGACGACTGTTGAGATACCGAAACTCCACAAAAGCGTTTGATTTTGTACATGCAGAGAAATACACATGCGTGTTGCTAAATGAGTCGAACATTGTGGAACATGAGGCTTACCAAACCGTTCCCCATAGCTTCCTCCGAAGCCTGGGACTTGGTGTGGGAGGGAACAACTGCCGTCTTTTTAACATTTTACAAGAAGCATACAGACTATTTTAATATTTTAAAGGTGTGTGTTTTTTAGTAAACAGGTTCAAGGTGATACGGGTCTGGAACAGATTAACTCACCCGTGATGACTGAAGAAAACGTGTCCGGACAGAAGGAAAATATGAAGCGTACCTGAATCCCTACACCGTGTCACATGAGCTTCCCCAAGGGCCACATCATGACTGTCTTCACTCACAGAAGAGAGTGAGGGTCACAGAGTGTCCCCAGGGTGCGCTCTGCCTGTCTACTCTGAGACTAGGCGGCCCGAATACAAGCACCACTGGGAGTTTCTTGCTGTTTTCACTCTATACTCTACCTGCTTTTCGGTATTTGTTCTTTGTATCTGTTTTTCATATTCATTTCTTTTCAGCTTCCTTCTACAGAGTTGTCCTTCCTGTCACTCGAAAGCATCTTTCTGTATCTTAGAGCTGTATTCTGAATTCCAAATTCATAATTCTAGCTAGAAATTATAAGAAGACCTAAGGCTATGGAGTCAAAAGCAAGTAATTAAACACTGATCCCACCATTACTAGCTGTGTGAATTTAGACAAGTCACTCAACCTCTCTGAGCCTCGGCTTCCTCACATGTTAAATGAGCGCAGATCAAATGACATATGAGGACACATCAAGGACTTTGTAAAGGTGAAGTGTTTCCAGTGTTAGCTTTCATTACTCTGTAATCTAAATAAAGGGATGCTAGGACAGCTCCCACTCTGGCTCCTTTCTACTCTTCCAACTTCTTTTGAGGATATGCTTACCTTGGCAGCACGTATACTAAAAACTTTTGATAAGCTGAAGCTATCTTACATGGACTCCATTCTACTTTATTTTGGCTATTTAGAATGTTAAAATATACATGCTTTAGCTGTCTTAGAATTCTTACCACTCTGCTTATAAAAAAAAAAAAAAGTATTTTTTTCCTTATATGTCTCAGTAACACTATACACTTATGAAGGAGGATGCTGTTCTAACCAGTACATATATGGATATATACGTATGTGTGTGTGTGCATATATACAGTTTTATACATAAAGATATAGCTACGTAGAGAGAGATATTCCTTTAGTCTTTATAACACTTTACAAAATATAAATCATTATCTCGTTTAAAAGTATGGCCGAGAGGCTAAATGACTTGTCCAAACTAGAAACGTTGTGGCCAAGAACCAAACCCAAAGAGTCCTAGTCCAAAGCTTATGCTCTTAACTACTCTTCTATACTACTTCTTGAGAGAGAGAAATGTGTCAAGGAGGACACCAACCACAGCAAAGTTGGGGACCTGAATCCTTTCCAGTGTCTCCCTGAGCTGATCCACCTCTGCACGATACTCATCCAGCTGACCTTCTAATTTTTCTCTCCGAAGTCGTTCATACTCCAGCTGGGCCTGCAGCTCCTTGATAGTTCTGTCAAAAGAATAAAAGTTCTTCTCAATCTCCAGTATCAACTAACAATTATTTTTGGCCATAGTGAAAAGCATCCAGGCATTGCATGTAAGGCAAATAAAACAAAGAAATCATTTACTTGACAAGTATGAATGGGGAGTCTGCTGTGAGCCAGTACCGGTCTCGACACCAGCGATACAGCAGTGAACAAAACGGGCCCCACGTGCTCTCCTGGGGCCCACCTGAGCAGTGGAGGAAGACAGACAACGAAGAAACAAATATATGGTACAGGAAAGGTGAAAACAATGCTAAGGGAGAAAAAGATAAAGCAAGAAAGAGTGATATCAAATGTCGTCGTGGCCAGGGAACACCTTACTAAGAAGAGTCTTCTGAACAGAGTCCAAAAGGAAATAAGAGAAGTAACCAAGTAGACATCTGGGGGAAGAGCATTCCAGACAGAGGGAAGAGCAAGAGTAAAGACCCTAAGGCAGAAGTATGCCTGGAGAACTGGAAGAAAAGCAGAAGCCAACGGCGCTGCAGTAGTTTAAAGGAAGAGGAGTAGGTTGGAGAGGCCAAAGGGAGCCAGAAAAAGCAGGGCGTTAGAAGTCATAGCAAGGACCTGGGCTCTCACTCAGCGAAGTGGGAAGCCACTGGCGAGTCTGAACAGAGAAATGGCATGATCTGACTGAGATTTGTTTTCTTTTGCTTTTGTATTTTTTTTAAATGATCTACAAGTTTCTCTGAGTAAAATGCACAAATATCAACTGAACATGAGTTTTGATTAATGTGTAAAGCCTGCAACCACCACCACGACCAAGATACAGAATATTTCCATTGCCTCAGAAAGGTCCCCCATTCCCCTCCCAGGCAACCTTCGTTTCCCATAGGAACCACATTCTGAATATCTATCATGTTAGGTTAGTTTTGCCTATGCTTATAAATGAAATTGTACA
This sequence comes from Nasua narica, assembly GCA_028533885.1. NCBI lineage: Eukaryota > Metazoa > Chordata > Mammalia > Carnivora > Procyonidae > Nasua > Nasua narica. The sequence continues at coordinate 1,982 of JAPYYJ010000109.1, read as the reverse complement.
TTATATACTTTTGTGTGCCCGGCTTCTCTCAGTCAAAGGTATGTGAGATTTATAGTATCCAGGTTTTAACATGATTATTGTGGACACTGTGTTGAGAACAGACTGCAGGGATTGGGGACTGGGAATTAGGGGGTGGTGGTAGGGACAGGAAGCTGGGAGACCTATCAAGAAGATGTTAAAATAAATCCAGACAAGAGATGATGTGACTTGAACCAGGGTATTCTTCTGCCTTATTGCTGGAGGGTGGGGGGAAGAGAATTCCCAAGGCAGTCTGGGTAGGATGTCAGGTTCCCAGGAGGGCGATCTAAGAGCATTCAGCAGTAGCTCTGGAATGGAAGTGTGTGGGGTTAAGACTGAGAATAGGGAAGAAGAATGCCCACTGTGGAAGCCCAGAATTCAGCAAATAAGAAGGGAAAATCATCCCCAGGACAGAGTAATACAACCATGCTTTGTTATATTTTGACTCTGATCTAACTAACAGATAACAACAAAATCAAGAGGACATCCTTCAAACCAATACTTACCCAGTTTTTCTTGGCAATTAGGCCTAAAAGCAGGAGTTTGTACCTAAAGAATATGTCTTAAGATGTACTGAACACAAACTGAAGATCCAGTGCTAGAGAACTATTAAAGCTCACTCAGAAGACACACTTCAGTCTCAGCTGACATGAAATTACTTGATGTCAAGTAATTGACATCTTGAAAAAAGATCTTGAAAAAAATAATCTGTTCAAAATCACATCAATAGTATAACCACTTCACAGTGAAATGCTATTATTAGAGTTAAAATTTCCAAGTCATAATCATCTTAGATAACAGGTTTGGAGTCAAACAGATTCAGGTCCAAATTCCGGCTCCCCCTTCCACCCTTCCAGTCCAGCGGGATAGGAATGGTTAGAGACGGTTGGTTGAAAAGCTCAAAATAGCCATGGTTTCAGAAAAGAAAAAAAAGAAAAAGTTTTGGGGTGCCTGGGTGGCTTCGTTGGTTGAGCATGACTTTTTTGTTTTTTAAGCTTTTATTTATTTATTTGACAGAGAGAGAGAGATTATGAGTAGGCAGAGAGGCAGGTTGGGGGGGACAGAGAAGCAGGCTCCCTGCTGAGCACAGAGCCCGATGCGGGCCTCAATCCCAGGATCCTAAGATCATGACCTGAGCCGAAGGCAGAGGCTTTAAACCACTGAACCACCCAGGCACCCCAGCATCTCTTAATTTCAGCTCAGATCATGATCTCAGGGGTTCTGGGATTGAGCCCCATGTCGGGCTCCATGCTTACAGGAAATCTGCTTATGGTTCTCCCTCTCCCTCTCCCCCTGCTCATGGTATCTCTCACTTGCTCTCGAAAATAAATATATTTTCTTAAAAAGTCTTAACTCTAGAGTTTCAGTTTGACCAGATGAAAAGAGTTCAGGAGATTAGCTGTACAAAAGTACCTAAGTACTTAACACTACTGACTTGTACACTTAAAAATGGTTAAGATGATAATTTTGTGTTATGTATATTTTACCACAACTAAAAATAATCTTAACACCTTCTCCATCTGGGGCCTTAAGAGAAAAACTGGATAGAACCTTACATTCTTTGCTAAGGATGGAAAAATATCCTTTGCTAAGGATGTTGTTGTTCGTCAACAAACCTTCACACAGCATTTAGAAAAGTAACTAAAACAAACCATTAGAGTTTTGAGGACATTACTTTTCAGACTCAAGCTGGTCCTTCTTCTGCTTTAGATCTTCTTCTGTTATCCCTCCCAGGTGTTTATAGTTGCTCTCAGCTATTTCCAGCATGTGTCTCAATTCAGCAATTTTCTTATAAGCTCTCACTGCAAGACAAAGTTGAATACAGATCTAGTTTAGACAGACAACAGCTCATGTGCTCACAGGATCCTGGTCCTGAAGTATATGCTTTTTCTAGAGCCAGTGCCTGAGTGCTCTCGGGAGGGGGTGGAAGGAAGGTGGCATTATATACAACGAAGAGTAAATGT
>JAPYYJ010001089.1:0-14677 GCA_028533885.1 Nasua narica | reverse complement strand
TAATAGCGCTTCTTACCTCTGCTATACTGGACCTCATTTCTGCCCTTAGTGATTCTATAATGTTTTGCTCCATCCTAGCCATTACCTGGATAATTGTCACCCTGAATTCCCTTTCTGACATACTATTTATGTCCATGTCCAATAGTTCTGAAGGAGAGGGTGTAGTCTCTTGGTTTTTCTTCTGTTGGGTGTTCCTCCTCCTAGTCATTTTGATGAGAAATGGATGAGAGGATGTATAGCTGGATATATCGCCCCCAATCCAGGCAGGGTGTACTCTGGAGGGCTTTGGAACAAATGGGATTTACCACCAAAAAGAAAGAATAAGGATAAAAAAAAGAGAGAAGGAGAAAAAGAGGAAATCCCAGCCAGAATGGGCCGAAAAACTAAGGTTTATAAGGTATGCAAACAAGCACGAACAAACATATGGACCAACACGAATAAATGACAAGAAGTAAAAGAACCTAGCAGAATGAACCCCAAGAATAAGATTTATGTAATACCAGAGCAAAAGCAGATATGTAGAAACACTGACAGAGGGATAAGATGGGAGGGTGGTTTTAACTTCTCGCAGGCAAGGAAGGTTATTTCCGGTCCTCCTGGGTTTATAGTTGTATTAAACCTCTTGTTGTAATGTTAAGTAGTTAAAAAAAAAGAAAAGAAAAAAGAAATGTGAAAGCAAGTAAATACTAAAATAAAATTAAAAAAAGAGAGAATAAGAAAGAGAAAACAGAAACAAACTTGTATCTATGAAATATACAGGTTTGAGGGTATTACCACTCGCTTAATATATTGATTTCCCCTGGCGTTGGGGGTTTAACATTTTATGGGGACCCTGTGGTTATAGTCCTTTTGTTCTTTGGCTGGTCTTCTGGGGGAGGGGCCTGCCGCGTTGTTTTCCAGTCAGTCTTGCTTGGGTTGAGTCACCCTGCCCCCCAGTCAAGGGGCTGAGCTCTGTGGAAACCGGTTTCTCAGTCTTTCGCTCTCTGAAGGTTTTTGGCCTTTTGTAGCTTTTTCACCTTTTCAGAGAGTGCAAGCAATGAATCTGCCCAAAAGCACTCAGACTTCTGAGTTGCAGGAAGCCCGAGTCTCTGCTCCCCTCTGTGTGGTTCGGAACACACACTCCCCTCTGCGAAATTTCTGCTCACAGCGCAGCCTGTCCAAGGTGGCGCGCGACCCCAGCTACCTTTCTGCGGCTCCCAAGCGTGGACCGGGAGGCCTGCGGCGGGCCGGGAAAGTCGTGACTGCAGCCGCCTTCTGTGGCTCCGCGAGGGGCGCCCTGGAGGTTAGGCCGCTTGCCCACGTTCTCTCCGCAGCCGGCGGGGATCGCTCAGACTCTGCGGCAGGCGCGAATGTCGCGGTCGCCGGCGCACACAAAGAAAAGCTGAGGCTGGTGGACCACCGCAGACTCTCTAAAAGTGCTTGCAGGTGCGCGCCTGGCCCACAGGTTGTTGCAGAGAGTGGAAAGCTGCAGATTCAGGAACCGCGGACTGGATCCCCCCACCAGTCTCACTTTGGGGTGCTCCTTCCTGGGAGGGTGGGTCCAAGCGCTGGTGCCCGTGACCACCCCCTTCCACTAGTTACTCCTCAGAACTTTTTGCCCTTTTTAAGTGTTTTTAATGGACTCTATGTTAATGCTGGTCCCCTGCCACCTAGTCCTTTCCTTTGGGGTATTACTGTCCTTGGTTACCATCTGGTGGCTCCTTCCCCCTTTTTTTTATCCTCCGATATCAGTTCCAGTGTTCCCACTTTGCTTTTACCTCTCCACTGCTGTCTTCTGCTCTCGGAGAGATCCTGGAGTGAGAAATCTTTCTCCTCAGGGTGATTTCATGGGTGTTCAGCGTGTTCTGGTAGATTTCCAGCTCACTTTTGGGGACCGGTTGCTGCAGGATCTCTTACTTCTCTGCCATCTTGCCCCCCCCTCTCAATTTTATTTTGGCAAATTCTTTGCATATTAATTTCAGCATTACATCTTACAAAAAAAAAAAATTCTAATGTTTTTCCCAACAGAAATACAATTGGCCTTCTTAATTTCCATCTGACAGTGTCTTGCTTTTTTGCAGTGTTTTGCTGTTCTTGTTGAACATGCAATATTGCACATGGCATGCAATATTACATTAGTTTCAGGTATAAAACTTAGTGATTTGACATTTACATATATTATGAAATGATCACAATAAGTCTACTTATTGTCCATCACCATACAAAGTTACAATAATATTGACTATATTTCTTATACTGTACTTTAGATTCCCATGACTTATTTTTTTTTAAGATTTTATTTGTTTGACAGAGACACAACAAGAAAAGGAACACAAACAAGGGAAGCAGTAGAGGGAGAGGGAGAAACAAGCTTCCTGCCAAGCAGGGAGCCTGATGTGGGGCTTAATCCCAGGACCCTGGGATCATGACCTGAGCTGAAGGCAGATGCTTAATGACTGAGCCACCAAGCCATCCCCCCATGACTTATTTTATAACTAGAAGTCTATACATTAATCTCCTTCACTTATTTCATCTGTCCCCCCACTCTCTTCACCTATGGCAACCACCAATTTATTCTCTATATTTATGAGTCTGTTTCTGTTTTGTTGATTTGTTCTTTTAGATTCCACGTGTAAGTGAAATCATAGAGTATTTGTCTTTGTCTGACTTAGTTCAATTAATACAACGTCTTCTAGGTCTATCCAGGTAGGAAATGGCAAGATTTTATTTTTAATGACTGAGTAATATTTTACTATACATGTATACCACACCGTCTTTATCTACTAATCTATCAGTGAATACTTCAGTTGCTTCCATATCTTGGCTACTATAAATAAGGATGCAATGATCTATAGGAGTACATATATCTTTTAAAATTAGACTTTTCATTTTCTGATTAGTTACTTGTAATCTTTGTTTTTATCTTATATGTTATATTTGTTTTGAAAACATTATCTTCTATTAGATTCTCCTAAAGGGCTTGTTAAAAATATATCACTAGTTTCCATCCCCAAAACATGTTGATTAAATAGGCCTAGAGTGATGTCATGAAATTTTCGTTTCTAGTAATTTCCCAAGTGATGTTTTGCTGTGTCCATGCCACACTTTGAGAACCAATATATAAGAATCAAAAAAGCTTAGGTCATGTCTTACTAGCCTTTCTTTTTTTCCGAATTTATTTCATGGTTTTACCTAAATTTAAATGTCAATTTTAGCTAAACATATATGTGTATGTAATATAAACATAGCTCAAATTATAAAATTGTCTTGTCATTTATTAGCAAATATGATATTTAAATGAGATCGCACAAGTCTTGATATCTGTGAAATAAGGATATTTTAATATATATAAAATACTTAGTTAAAATCATATTCAAGTCCATTTAATTTTTTTTAGGTTTATTTGTCAGAGAGAGAAAGAGCACAAGCAGTGGAAGTGGCAAGCAGAGGGAGAAACAATTCACTGAGCAAGGAGTCCAATGTGGGACTTGACCCCAGGACTCTGGGATCACAACCCAAGCAAAAGGCGGATGTCTACCAACTGAGCCACCCAGGAAACCCCAATTCTATTTAATTAATAAGGCATTTAATGAAATAATATACTCACCCTAGGATTATCTACAATAGACTAGTGTTGTAAATATTTGAGAAAAAATTTAGCATCTTAATGAAAGTAAGTATAAAAATACAATGCAAACTTTAATTCTACTAGATTCTAAGATAAATTTCCAAATACAAATTTTTCTATACATATTAAAATATTTTGTGCAGGGCACCTGGGTGGCTCAGTTGGTTGGGCAACTGCCTTTGTCTCAGGTCATGATCCTTGAGTTCCAGGATCGAGTCCCACATCGGGCTCCCAGCTCCATGGGGAGTCTGCTTCTTCCTCTAACCTTTTCTCCTCTCATGCTCTCTCTCACTTTCTCTGTCTCTCAAATAAATAAATAAAATCTTTTAAAAAAATAATATTTTGTGTAAATAAATGAAAATTAAAATGAGAATTAAGGATTCAAAATCAGGATTAAAATAGTGCATTTTACAATATACATATGTCTTGCTAGTGTGTATCTTAGTACTAAGTTATACCTCATAGGGGTGTCTGTGTGGCTCAGGTGGTTAAGTGTCTGACTCTTGATTTCAGCTCAGGTCATGATCTCATGATCTTGAGATCAAGCCCTTCCTGGACTCCATCCTTAGTGGGGAGTCTGCTTAAGATTCTCTCTCTTGCTTTCCCTTCCTACTCCCTCACCACCCTGCACTCTTTCTTTCTTACTCTCAGATAAACACATCTTTAAATTATACCTTGTAGTCTACTTTTGTAATGGACATTCATCTGATCAGTATCAAAAGAAAACAAATAATGTTAACAAGTTATATAAGAAGGGTGGTAGGAACAAAAACAAAAATACTTCAAAAAAAACTTCTATGTTATATCATAGAAGTAAGGATCATGGTAGTTGTTTTCTAAATATAAATATGAGGTGGTTGATAAGTCAGTGAAGATAAAGTACTTTTAAAAGTAATATAGCAAAATAAGGACAACACTTTTGGAATTGTGTGAGCATTTGGGGAAGGAAGGGTGAAAACGGGAGTATGAATAGTGGCATACACCAAACTTCAAAAGCAAACATGTATTTGAAACTCAAAAGCCTTGCCCAAATTTACTTTTTACTTAAAATATATATTCATTATTCATGAATTGTTTCTTAAGCTCCTACTGTGTGTCATATATCCTGCCAGGAAAGGGGAAGACAATATTGAGAAAAAAAGTCTGCATGTCTTTATCCCACAGTGGTACCTCCTGAAGAGATATTATAATAAGTGCTATAATAAGGAAAACCAAAATTTCAGTAGTGGTGCTTAGAAGAATTTATATTAATGTATAAAGAATGAGTTATTAATTTTCCAGTGTCTCCTGTTTTAGTAAATGACAATTTTGTTAGAGTTACATGAGCCAGAAAACTTGGTTTTCTTAGCAACATCTCATACTCTTTTATATCAATATTTAATCCATCAACAAGTCCTACCTACTTTATATCTCTGCAATCATTCTGTCTCTCTTTATCCCTCTTTTTACTATTCTGGAAAATTTTTCTATTGTCTTTACCAGGTCTAATGGAACAGCACTAATAAATTTCCATGTATTTGGGCTTCCCTCCAATCCCCTCCTTCTATAGTTGCAGCCAGGGTATTACTTTAAAGTGAAAGTTGACCCCATCAATGGCTGTATGGCATATTTCAAAATGCAAGTCTGACCCTTTCAATAGCTTCCTATTGCTTTTAGAAAATGCTCTGCAATGTCCTAAGTCATGCATGGTCTACGAAGTACCTACCTGATCATATCTTATACCATTGTGTTCCCTCATTATTTTGGATAAAACTGAGCCTACTTTCTCTCCAGAACATTTTGCCCAACATAATTTTGTTTTTGTTCATATGTTGGAGTTAATGTAGAGCATGAAATCAGCCATAATAACTGGCTTGCTAAAATGTAGCCCAGAGGCCTCTGGGGGAGATGGAAGATTTTGGAGAAGGGCATAGGCCTTTGGAATGTGGAGGCCTGCGTGACCCCTCTGCTATTGGAATGCTGCAGGGAGTTGCCTTCCTGGAAGCTTTCTTAGCTCAAACAGTGGCCCTGTGATCTAAGAGATGCATGCATTGTGCCTTAGGTTATGTTTAGCAGAACTCCTAGAACACGCGGATTAGCAAATCATATCTTTCCCATGAACAGACCTTCCTAGTTTCAGAAAGCCCTTGTCACACATCACATGCTTGAGAAACAGCAATAAGGATTTGTGATTATCCTGAAGGGCCAATAAAAGAAGGAGCAAAGAAGAGCAAAGGGTCTTGTCTCTGAGCCTTGACCCCCCACCCCTTACCTTCTCTCTTTCACAACAAAGTTTGTAGTAATCTTTCATCCATCAGTACAAGGATTGCTGGCCATTCCTGGCACCCATATTTTATATTGATATAAATATTTGAAAGGTGAATTTTCCAGACATCTGGTTTTTAAGCTATTTTAAGAGTGGCGGTCTCCAAAATGGGGCCATTGCAGTGTGCTCCAGGTTTTATTTTAAACTTTAATTTTTACAACAGTTTGATTTACAGAAAAATTGAGGTAGTATGACGGTGTTCCCATATATTTCCCACCCAATATCCCTACTATTAACATCTTACATGAATACGGGACATTTATTATAGTAATAACCAACATTGATATATTATTATGAACTAAAATCTGTACTTTATTTTTCCTTCATTTTCACTTTTTTTTCTTCTTCTGTTTTGGGATTCCATCCAGATACCACATTACATTTAGTTATCATATCTCCTCAGACTTCTGTTGGTAATGGTGGTTTCTCAGACTTAGCTTGTTTTTGTTGACATTACAAATTTTGAAGAGTGTATATTTGTTTGGACTGATTTCTGGTCTATTATGTTACATTTAAACTTTTGTTCATTCTTTTGAAATTATCATGCTGCCTTGATTATAGTACCTTTATAAGTCTTGAAGTTGGGTAGTGTTAGTACTTTGGTTTTATTCCTGTTTAATATTCTGTTGCTTATTCTCAACTTATTATTTCCCATATAGATATGTTTTCTGGTGGGTTTTTTTTTTTGTATTTTGTTTTTTGGGGTTTTTTTTTGGCTTTTTTCAGGATTTTCTGTTTCTTAGCACTCTGAATATATTATCACTCACGGTGTGTGGATTTTTTAGTATTCATCCAACTTGTTATCCTCTGAGCTTCCTGGATCTGTGGTTTGGTGTCTGTCATTAATTTCAGAAAATTCTCAGGCATTGTTATTTCAAATATTTATTCTGTCCTGTTGTCTCTTTCTTCTTTTGATAGTCCAGTTACACATGGGCTATACTTTTGTGATTTCCCCAACACTTCTTTGATATTCCGTTATTATGTTTTTTTCATGTTTCAGATTAGGAAGTTTTATTGATTTACCTTGAAAGTCACTGATTTTTCCCTCAGTGGTGTCCAGTGTGTTGAGGACCCATCAAAGGCCATGTCAATCTCAGTTTTTTCCCATCATCTCCAATTTTTTTCTTAAAGTTCTCATTTATCTGTTTACGTTATCCATCTGTTCTTGAATGCTGTCTACTTTTTCCATGAGAGGCCTTAGCATATTGATCATAGTTACTTTAAATTTCCTGTGTGATTATTTCAAAATCTGTGTGACTTCTGAATAGCATGCTGATGTTTGCTTTATCTCCTAAGGTTCTCTTTTCTTATAATTTAACATGCTGTATTAGTTTCCTGGTATTGCTATAATAAAGTACCTCAAGTCTGTGGTTAAAACAAGAGAAATATATTGTCTCACAGTTCCAGAGGCTAAACATTCAAAATCAATGTGTCAACAGTGCCCGTTTCTTTTGAGAATGGAAAGAGAAAGAATAATCCATTCCATGATTCTGTCCTAGTTTCTGATAGCCTCAGGCATCCCTTGGCTTGTAGATGATATTCTCTCTCGATTGTTATATCATCTTTCCTCTGTATACATACATGTCTGTCTCTGTCCAAATTTCCCTTTTTATAAGGATATAAGTCATATTGGATTAGGGCCCACCCTAATGACCTAACCTTAATTTGGTCATGTACAAAAACATGCATTTAATCCTATAGAAGAACAAAATGGAGAAGGTACAAATCAAACCAAAATCACATATAATAAACTTAAATCCAAAATTATCAGTAATAAAATACCAATTGACAAAAAGCCCCTAATTACATGTCAGAGATTATTAGACTCGATTAAAAGAGGAAGATTTAACTACATTATGTGTTCTTAACGATGGACTTTAAAAAGGCTGATATTAAAATGGTAGAATAAGATTTATTTTTAAATAGAAATTATTTAAAAACCTGTAAACACTTCTGAACAATTTGATCAAAATAACAAATACTTCAGTATTTTATTTATAAAATTAAAAATTAGCTATAATAGAAGGAAACATATTTAAAATACACATTAAACTTTTCAAGATATTCCAGACCAAAAATATCTTATTCAATACAGGTCAAAAGATGAAAGCTTACAGGGTATGTTCAGTGGCTGCAACAGTATTAAATTAGAAATTAAAGAAAATACAAGATTTAAAACCTCCAAATGTTTAATAATTAACACATTTCTCAGTAACTAATGGGTTAAAAAAGAGATTAGAAAATATTTCAAAATAAGTTATAAAAAGAGGAGAACATTTCAAAATATGAGGCATAGAGCTAAGATGAAGTTTAGAGGGAAATATGGGATGAATTTTTATGTATTTTTAATTTTTGGATCAAAAGATATTTATTGAGAATTCCTTCCCCCAGCTTTACTGAGGTATAATTAACAAATAAAAATTGTATGTATTTAAGGTGTGCAATGTGATGATTTAATATACTTGGTGAAATGATTATCATGTTCAAATTAACATCCATTATCTGACATATGTGTATGTGTGTGGTGAGAACACTCAAGATCACTCTCTTAGCAAAAAAAAAAAAATCACTCTTAGCAAATTTCAGATACATAATATAGTTTTATTAACTATAGTTATTTTGCCATTTAATTTTGAATTATTATATTAGAAAGATAACACATTTAAAAATAAGCATATGTGAAATTGTCACCTTAATATAGAAGAGCAGATTAACCCCAAGGGAGTAGAATAGCAACATTGAAGATAAGAGTAGGTTATTGAAATAGAAAACAAACAATAAAGGAAGTTAACAAAGCCAAAAGTCTATCCTTTTAAAAGAGTAATAAAGATGATAAAATTAGCAGAACTAATTAAAAAAAAGGAAAACACAATTCATCAACATATTATATGAAAGAGATATTAATACATACCCTAGACACATTAAAAAGTAAAATCTTTTGATCCACTATGTAAGAAAACATTTAATGGTTTAGAAGTAGAGAAATTACCGGAGAAATCTTACAAATATGGATTCAAGAAGAAATACAATAGTCCTGTGAATAGTCCTGTCTTTGAAATCATTTAATTTGTAAGACATCATTTATCTAAAGAAATCTGGAGGTCCATATGATTTCATTGGTGAAGTCTATCCAACCTTAAAATATTAAAATACTATGAACCTTGCACAATGTTAGAAAATATAAATGGATTGTATAGCTATTTTAGCTTCCTTTTTTTTTCTTTTACGATTTTATTTATTTATTTGAGAGAGTGGCAAGCAAGCATGAGCGAGAGGCAGAAGGAGCAACAGACTCCCCACTGAGCAGAAAGCTCAATGTGGGGCTTGATCCTAGGACCCTGAAATCATGACCTGAGCTGAAGGCAGCCGTTTAACTGAGCCACCCAGGCACCCTTACAGGAGCTTCTTAACACTTATTTTTATTGAATACTTTCAAAGGCATAACTCATTATGTATCTATACTAAAGTTATTTCACAAAACTGAGCAGTGTTTACCTCTTCTGCAATCAAACTGATGTGCCTAAGTGCAAAGGATAAACCATGAAAATTCATTTCTTGCCTCTACATTCCCTTGCAATTTGCATTCCAAAATGAAAGCACACACACACAAATACACAAACACACTCTCTCTCACATACAGAAACACACTTAACAAATATCGATTTAAGAATTGCAAACTTTCCCAAAGGAACCACCTAAGCACCCAACAAATATTGACTTCAATCTTTCAATTGATCCCTGGTTCTATAGGTTATTTTCCTACCCTTTTGAGTTTGTAGACTTAGCAAAGAGGCTGTTTTGTTGGAATAAATGCTAATTGTTGTTTATATTTTGCAATAATTATTTTGAATGCCGGCAGAACTTCAATCCACCTCTATAATATTGAATATACAAACAGAATGGAAGAATCTCTTCGATTATAAACACACTGGGATAAAAGTTACATTCTGTATTCACTGTGCATTTGAAATTACAATTAGGTTTCAATAGATATTAAATAATGTGATGCTATATCACCTCAATTATACAAGCAACAGGATAGTGAAGGCTACTACCTGGGGAGAAAAATCCATTCATTGATAGTATATGTTATTTGCTATTTCAGAAAAAAAGAGTTATAAGCAAATCCTGAAGCTATTTGGCTTACTTTCCTTGATAAATGCAACCATATTTCACAGACAAAAAATTGATAGCATAAAACACAAATTGGCACCTCAGCATCACATTGGGTAATATAGATACAATTCAAAATTGATATGTATTCATTCATGTTTGTTCATTATTAGTATTTTATGAACTAAGATTTAATGTCTATTAAATTCTGTGCTAGGATGAAATAGTAAGGCAACTTAAAGTATCATTTACAGTTCATGGTAATACATAAAAAAATCACTGTTTTAATAACACATTTTCATTTAATTTTGCATATGAATTTACAAAATGTAATTTCTGATAATCTATCCAGGAAAACCCACACTCCGTGGTTTACATTGGTGTTATACATTCTATGGAGATGGACAAATGCATAATGACATGTATTCATCATTAGTGTATGATACAGAGTAATTTCACTGCCCTAAAAAGCCTCTGTGCTCTAAGTCCTCCTCACTTTCAAACCTTTGCCAACCACTGATCATTTTACTGTCCCCATAAATATGCACTTTCCAGAATGTCCTATAGTTAGAATAATAAATTTCCTTTATCTTTTACTTGCCATTACTATTAAATAAAAATGTAACTCATCACTTTATGGTCTAAATAAGGCTTCTGAGTGATATTAACATAGAAATCAATCAAGTATTATACATATTGTTAGGGGTGAAATAAGAATAAAAATTATAGGTATTTTATAAATATTACCCAGAAGTTTAGGCAACCGGTGTGTAACAGACTTAAGCTTTTGTTTGTTCGTTTCTTTTTTTTTTTTTTTAAAGGTTTATTTATTTATTTATTTATTAGGAAAGAGAGAGAGTGAGAGAGAGCAGGTCAGAGTGAGAAGCAGACTCCCCATGGAGCTGGGAGCCCGATGTGGGACTCGATCCCGGGACTCCAGGATCATGACCTGAGCCGAAGGCAGTCGCTCAACCAACTGCGCCACCCAGGGGCCCTTGTTTGTTCGTTTCTTAAAGATTTTGTTTAGAGAGAGAGCAAGCAAGCACGAGCGGGGGGAGGGGCAGTGAGCAGAGGAAGAGGGAGAATCAGGTTTCCTGCTGAGCCTGATGTAGGGCTCCATCCCAGGACTCTGAGATCATGACCTGAGCCTAAGGCAGCCACCCAGGCACCCCAGACTTAAAGTTTATTAGAGAGAGATAAAGGACTAGCTAAGACATTTTACTGTTATCCCTTTGCATATGCCAAGGAGGAAAATTAGGTTTTCTCAAATTGTTATGAAACAGAACAACATTCAAAGAGAATAGGAACTACATTAGCTCTCACACTCTGTTAGTGTGGGGTAATGTTTTATGGTTTCCCTTTGAATACTACAATAATAAGCTATATACTATATTTTTGATGCTCAACTGGTTTTTAACATAGCAAAGTGATGACGTTAGATACTATTTTGTATTTACTATAGTGAACAAAAAAGATAACACTTAAAATTCAAATCTAAAACACTGATTCAACATAATCTTTCTTACATTATTCTGCTCTAATAATTTGACAATTACAATAACTGAGAAATTTGCTATTGTAAGGACAGTCTTTTATTAGATTATTTAAAATAGCCCTCATTTTAATCATTTAATAACTTTACCCTTTTCTGTCAATTTTCTCATTTTAGAAGGTAGTACTCAGCCAGATCAAGAACCTTTATCCTAACTTAGTAGGGTCAGAATTATAATTTCAATCTTGGCAATTTTAAAATGAGAGGTTAAAATATTATGTTGGATAGTATGCTAAATAGGTCTAAATGCAAAAATTGAGGTCAAAGACCTCAATTTTTCTTTATTGGAAGAGTTTCTCTATCTTGTCTGGTTGAACCTCAGTGCCCCTTCATTGCAGAGATTAACCTATTAGACTACAAGCACACTAAATTCAGCTGATTAAATTCTCCCCAGATTAAACCTGAAAAAGGAAAAGAGAGAAGCAAAATATATATATATATATATATATATATATATATATATATATATATAATAGTTATAACTTTAAGTTCCAGTCTTCTCTCATGTTAATAGGGGGACATGAATAAGTATGCCACTAAAACCATCTATAATCCAGTCATTTTAGAGGTATTATGTATATGTATGTATACATACTATGACTGATTAAGTTAAGAGCCACATAGATAAGCAGTAGACACTTCAGCTTTAGGAGTGGAACTAAACTACTCTTTCTATCATCAAATCAACTCCTAGGGTCTCCTCCCCATTTCACTTCTACCAAACTCTTGGATTGGGGTATTTTTATAGATTTCAAGAGCTCTGTTTTTTATTTTTTATTTTTTTATTCTTTAAAGATTTATTAATTTATTTTTGATACAGAGAGAGAGAAGGGGGGAGGGGCAGAGGGAGAGAGAGAATCTGAAGCAGACACCCTACTAAGCTTGGAGCCCGACTTGGGGCTCCATCTCAGGACCCTGAGATCGTGACTTGAGCCAAAGCCAAGAGTCAGATGTGAACTACTCTGTAGGCCCTCAGCGGCTCTGTTGTTTTCTATTATGCTTTCAAATAGTCTTTTCTTTTTGAAGTGAGCCAAGGATTGGGGCCCCAGAAGGCCAGACTAGGATGAGGTATAGTTGTGTTTTTAATATTCATCTTTATTGATTTTATCATGGATGTAAACGCAGGTGTTCTGGATCAGACAGATTGCCATTATTCACTTCAAAAGCAAATAATGACTGTGTGATTCCACATACATTTCCTGATTGCTACCCCTGGGATGATGTGATGAAAATGAAGCCTATGCATGCAATCTCAAGATATAGAAGTCCTAAATATCTAATGCACAGAATAGTGATAATAGACAACAATACTGCAGAGTTGCTAAGAGACTAGATATTAATTGCTTTCACCGCAAAAAAAGAAATGCTTATGTGACATGTTAGAGGTGTTAGCTAATGTTCTGGTGGCAATCATATTGCATTATGTGGGTCAAATCAACACACTGTGCACTTTAAACTTACACAATGTATTATGTCAATTATATCTCAATAAAGAACAATCTTGTGTGAACACAGTTCGTGCCTCAGACAAGGAAGTAGATTTTTTTTTCCTGCTTATATTCTGGAAAAAGTTGCCTCTCCTTCCTTTTCTAAAAGAAGTCATAGAAACTTTTGTTCTTTGGAAAGAGCTTGGAAAGGATCTTGGATTCTTACTTTGACCTTTTAAAATGTAAATACATCTCTCCAAGGTCCGGACAAGTCCCTTTGTCATTGTTTAGGTTTTTATGACCTAGAAATGTCTCCAAGATTGCAGGCTTCATTTTCCCTTGAAATAAAAACACACAATTTAGAGTTAGGTAAATCTCTGAGTTCTCTTACTTTCTGCGCAGCTGTAAATCAACTTCCCAAGGCTTGAAACTAACCAAGGCACTCAAGTTTCAGCACAATTTATTCAGAAAGCTGTAACTTTGAAGAAACACAGTAGATTATTTTTATTTCACAGGTAACTTGCCCAAGCTGATAAGTATAGAAATGAGTAGGAAAGAACATTTTAAAGAATGCTTTAGATGCTGTGCTACTTATTTCTACCAACGAAGCATGGGAATTATATAGTTGCTACAAATCCTTGTCAACACTTGTTTTTTCAACTTTTGGTTTTCTTTCTATGTCACTCTGATAAGTATAATGATATCTCTTCTTTTTGAAGTAAGTATTTCTCTAATGACTAATGATGGGCAGATTTCCATGGGCTTAATTGCTATCACAGATTTTCTTTGGTAAAATACTCATCTAAACCCTTTCTCCATTTTTTATTGATTTGCTTATTTTCTAATTGTTGATTTAAAATAACTCTTTATAAATTCAGGAACCAAGTATTTTATTAGGCATGCAATTTACAAATATCTTCTACAAATCGTTTGCTTGTCTTTTAGTTCAATTAATGTCTTTTGGATAGCAGTTGTCTAAATATGTTTTGATCTGTATCTGGAATCTGTGTTCTGTTTCATTGGCTTATCCTTCATTGGTCTATCCTTCATCCTTCATTGGTCTATCCTTAAATCAACATCACACAGACTTGATAACCCTGGCTTTAAAATAAATCTTAAAATTAGGTGTTATGGATTCTCTAATCTTGTTCTTCTTTTTCCAATGTCAGTTATTCTAGTTCCTTTTATTTTCCATTTAAATTTGCCCATCAACTATCTAGGAAAGATTCAGATTTTTAAGATTTATTAATTTTGGTGGTGGGAGGAGTTACATGAATTCATGTTCATGAGGGATATTTTAATTGAGTTTACATTTTCTTGTAATAGGTTTTCTGATTTTGTTATTAGGGCAAAGCTAGCCTCATGAAATGAGTTGGAAATTGTTTCTCCTTTTAAGTTTTCTGGTAGAGATTTTAAACATAGGTATTATTTTTTCTTTAAATATTTGGTGTAATTCACCAGTGAAATCATTAGGATCCGAATTTTCTTGGAAGACATTTTTTTTTTAACTACAAATTCAATTTTCTTAATAGATTACAAAACTAGATACTGCATTTCTTTTTGAGTGAGTTTTGGTTATTTGTATCTTCAAAAAAAGATCGGTGCGTTTCATTTAAGTTTTTCGACAATGCACTGTTTACTTATAATATTCTCTTGCCACCATTTAAATATCA
>JAPYYJ010001088.1:0-14677 GCA_028533885.1 Nasua narica | reverse complement strand
CCTCTAGATGCGTCAGGACTGGGGGGGGGGGGGGGACGTGGAGGGGGGTTAGCTAGCCCCACTGAACAGATGGAGAAACTGAAGCCCAGAGAAGTGGCGTGACCAGCTTAAGGTCACTGAGTTGATTAAAAGCTGAGCTCTCAGATCCAGTTTTTCACCTCCCTTTCCCTACCAAGTCAAGTCGCTGCATCCTGGAACAACACGGAGCCTCATTGCCACTGATCAGAATGGTCTCAGTAGTCAGATTCCCCAAACCATTTTTCTGGGGTCCGGGAACCGGCGCGCAGTCGGACGCTCCCTCGGTGCTGGTAGGGAGACTGAGGTCCAGAGCCCGGTGCTCCAGCGCCAGCGGAGCAGAAGGCGAGGGGGCGCGTCCAGCCTCCCCAGCCGCCCTGCGCCGGGGCCGCCCCCGCCCGCCCCCCACGCTGGGTCCCCCCGCCTTGATTTTGCCCTCGTAGCGCCGCCAGCTCGAGAGCCAATCATGGTGGCTGCACTGGTGGCGGCGTGGCTGCTCCTGTCGGCCGCGGCCTGCGCGCAGCGGGAGCAGGACTTCTACGACTTCAAGGCGGTCAACATCCGGGGCAAGTTGGTGTCGCTGGAGAAGTACCGCGGCTCGGTGAGTGTCCGTCCGCGGCAGCCTCGGCGCCGTCCCGGCAGGGCCCGGTGCTCGAGCTCCGCGACCCGGGACCCTGCGGCTGTGGCTCCGAGGGGCCTCCGCAGCCCTGCCCTGGTTCCCACCACCCCAGGCATTCCTCACGGGGTGCGGCGCCCCCAGGTCCTGCGCTGGGTCTGTCCCGCGACGACGTGGCACGGCCCCCGCGCGAAGTGAAACCCGAAACTCTCCCAGCGGACGACGATTTCCCTCCCAGTGACTCTGGGCTTTGGAGTCCAGACCTCTCCCAGAGGCTGCTCGCCTCGGCCCAGCCTTTGTCATGCATGGGTCGGAATGTAACCCTAGCATCCTGCCGCCTTTGTCTCTCCCACTCCCAGTTTCCGCGTGTGGAGCTGGGATTGTTGCTGCTATTGAGTCCAATAAGAGCACTGTAAAAATGAACGTGCAGGGTAGCGGGAGTTATCCGTTCAGACGCACGGGGATCTTACACGCATCTCTCTTTAGAGGGGACACTGGGGCCGGGAGAGGAAAGGTGTTTGCACAGGGTCACACAGCTCTAGAAAGCACAGAGCCTGGAGGAGAATCACCCACCCAGCTGTGGACTACTCTAGGCAAACTCCTAAGATGGCAGCTGGGGCTGAGCTACCAAAGTCACTCAGCTAATTGCTATGTCCTTAGCTCAGCTCAGAGCGGACTCGAGAGAGAAAATGTGCCTGGGTGAGTCTCGGAAACAAGGGTAAGTTTTGGCAAGACCAAGAAGAGCATTCCAGGCAAAGAACTGTTCATACCAAGCCTCAGAAGCAAACAGCAAGAAGGATGGAGGACCGGTAGGTGGGCTTCAAGGGGTTCTGCTTGCAGGAGTATAAAGCATGAGGCTTAGTGGTAGAAGATGAGGCTGAAGGGAGTAGGGAGGGCCCAAGAGGGGCCTTTAATACTTTATTCAGAGGCCTAGATGTTGCACAGTGTATAATAAAAAGCACTCAAAGTCCATTTCTCAAGATATACCTGAGACCAAAAAAAAAAAAAAGAAAAAAAAAAAAAGAGAGATGAACTGTAGGGCCGTGGTGTGGGAAAGGTGGGGAGTTGGTAATGGACACATAGGTACAGCATCCAGATTTGGAAGGACTGCACAAAAATGGCTATCAGCATTCTTCTCCTGGGAGGAAGTCTTCGGTGAAGAATGCACTTTCTAAACCTTAAAATGCCCAGTTACGCTGGGAATCCTGGGGGCAATCCTGGGGGCAATATTCCTTGTCCTGATTGTCCCCCAAGGTGTTGTGAATTTCAAATGAGATGACAGCCGTGGAGGTGATGTGGAAAACAAAGGCAAAAGAAAATATTAAGTTTTCTTATTGCCTACAGCCCATCGACAAGTCCTTGAAACAGGTAGACTGGTGTTCTTTTAGGAACTAGCTGCCTGGATGCTGACACTTTGTTAAGGGCCAAATGCAATCTTAGACCAACCCCCCAGGATCCTGTGAGTCTACTTAACATATAAAAATTCCTTTGGAAACTTCCTTTGTCTCTACCCTAAGATATTTGTTAGCGATCATCCTCCAAGCAAATGGTCTCAGGGCTGAGTTTTTACTAAACAGTAATAAATGACCTTTTCCCAACAATGGCTAGCCCCCTCAGGATTCTGGAAACTTTGTTTCCAAAATATCTTGGAGGCTTGTGCTATCCCTAACCCTTTTCTCAACTTGAAAGTATATAATCAGCCACTGCTCATGACCCCAGTGCAGCTCTTTCTGCCCATAGGTCCTGTCTTCGGGCTTGAATAAAAGCTCCTTTTTGCACCAAAGACTTCTCAAGAATTCTTTTTTGGCCATCAGGTCCAAACCTCAACATTGTCCTACATCAGAAGAACTTGGTAGAGTGCTCTGGACCTATGTTTGGTGGGCCCCAGCAGGAAACTCATCCAGGACTGAGAATAAAGAGCCAGGAAGAGTAGGGCCCATTCCCAGTCAGGTCTCACCTTCCTTCTAGTGCAGGATGACAGAGAGCCCCAGGTTTAGCACTTGACCAGCTCTGCTATTCATTCATTCATTCATTATTATTGAGCACCTACTGTATGCTAAGTACTAGGCCGGTGCTTGGGATATAGTGGTGAACAAAACAGACAAGTTTCCACTTTAATAGAGCTTATATGACATGGACAAGAGAGAGACAATAACAGGAACAGAGAAATGAACAAGGTAATTCCTAGTACAATGGTACTAAGTGCTAAGACATAAATAGAACAAAGTCTATCTATTTTCAGAAGTAATAAGGCACTCAGAATGTGAGGAACAGTAATCTCAGAGAAAAATGCCCCAGAGAAGCAATCCCAGAATTCTGAGTGTTTTAATACTCTAGGTCACTGGTGAATCCTAAAAAGCATGGAAGTGAGAAGCCAAGAAATCAGTCCGAAAGGAACTGAAACAAACAAACAAACAAACAAAAAGAACAAAGTCATGTACCTACTAAGAGATAAAGTGAGAATTTGAACCCAGGCAGTCCAGCTCCAAAGCCTAAGCCCTTAACTATGAAGTTTAAAGGGAAACCAGAAATAGTCCAGGGAAGCTGTAGAAGAATCTGTGAGTTAACCCAAGCTGGGTCTACCACTTGGACAATAGGGATCATTCATTCACCTATAAATAATTACTGGCTCATTATGTATTTTAACAGTCTTTTTAAAAAATTGAAAAAGGTAGGGTGCCGGGGTGGCTCAATGGGTTAAAGCCTCTGCCTTCGGCTCGGGTCATGATTTCAGGGTCCTGGGATCGAGCCCCGCATCGGGCTGGGCTCTCTGCTCAGCAGGGAGCCTGCTTCCCCCTCTCTCTCTGTCTGCCTCTCTGCCTACTTGTGATCTCTCTCTCTCTGTCTAATAAATAAATAAAATCTTTTTAAAAAAATTGAAAAAGGTTTACTGGCTCCCAGTACCTGTGTGGCACTGGGTCCAACCCTGGAGACAAAGCCACGAACAAGAGTGAATGGTTTGTGCCCTCAGACTAACTGGGAAAGCTGTCATTTACACCAGCATTGAGTGTGGATGAATAGGTGACCACCTGGGAATGCGCTTGTCTCTGGTGTGAGCCTGTGTTCATGTGGGCCTGAGTGTAGTACTTGTGCACATGGTTTGTTTACTTCCATGTGCACACCTGAGTCTGCATCTATGTTTGGCTAGACATATAGGTAAATTAACTATATGTATTTGGGTGTGTCTGCCCATCCGTGTTTTGGTCACTTTAAGGATAAACTTTTTGGTTTCAGGTATGGAACCGGAAGCCAAGTTTCCCTCCTTCCAAAAGAGTAGGCAGACACACAAATGTAGGTTAAAAATAAGCAACCTTTAATATTCTCATTGCCCAGGGATCCAGCAGAGAAGAAAGAGGAAGACCACTAACTAGGGAAGGGAGGTAAAGGTCCTAGTTTCTCACCACCACAGGCAGAATATGACATGCTGACACCAATGAGGGAGGTTGTCCTAATGGCCAGTGGCTCCACAGGATGGGTCCTTCCTTATCTGATGGAGGCAGGGTAGGAGACTTATAACTCAACAGCTCACCCAGCCAAGTAGTTCTCGACTCCTCTAGGAGACGTACAGCAATGTTTGGAGACATTTTTGACTGCCAAAACTAGACATCTGTTGGGTAGAGGCCAGGGGTGCCTAAACTTCCTACGGTGAATAGGATAGCCCCTGCATAATAAAGAATTATCTGGCCCAAAATGTCCCTAGTGCTGAGGTTGAGAAATCCTGAGCAGTTTCTGCCTGTGAACGCCCAGTGCCAGGCTGCCTCTGGGAGGTGGCCCTCTTTATGGAGCTAGCTAGTATAATCCCCGCTTTTCTAGAAAAGTGTCCAAAGAGATAGGGCCGGGCTGCCCAGACACAGGGTAAGATTTAAGAATTCTTTTTTTTTTTTTAGATTTTATTTATTTGAAGGAAAGAGCACAGAGGAAGAAGCAGACTCCCTGCTGAGCAGAAAGCCCAATGTGAGGCTTGATCCCAGGCCCCTGGGATCATGACCGGAGCTGAAGGCAGATGCTTAACCAACTAAGCCAGCCAGGCGCCCCAGATTTAAGAATTCTTCAACAATGTATAACTAGAAGCTAAAAACAGCATTGGTGCCAAAATTCTAATTGCAGTATTATAATTGAGTTCTGTCAGCCAGCTTTGTATTTATCACCTAAAAGCTATAAATAAATTCTTTTATTATAAGGTGATAATAAATTTAAGAATTGGTCTAGTTAGACTCAAGAAAGTGGTATTTGTGTGCTGGAGGAAGAGGGGCAAAATGGGATGGATTGCCGTGGGGTCCTCGTATGAAGAAAACCCATGTCCGTCTAAATACCCATGCAGGTGACTGTGGCTGTGTGCACACGAACGTACTCATTCCGCACACACTTTCTGCTTTCTTTTCCATGTGTTAAGCCCAGGAGTGAAGTAGACATAGCTTTCAGTGGGTGCACAGCGAGTTTATTACAAGGGAGACCATGTAAAGTGATGAGTGCCAGTTGACTAAGCCAGAAATTGAACCCAGATCTGCCTTTCCACTCCCCCACATGACCTCCTGATGTGAGCTCACCAGCGTGTGCACCTCTTTCTGTAAATGTGTTTGTGGGCATGTGTGATGTGCGCTGATGTATTTCTGTATCTTGGGGCACGCGCATCCCCATTTATGGATAGTGTCTTCTCATTCTCATGAATGTTCGTGTGTGTGTGTATGCACACATATCTGTAAGCCCCTGCGTGTTTGATTTCATTTGTGGCTGCGTGCATGTGTTCATGTATCTGTGTGAGGACAGATCACGTTTGCGTATGTCTACGTTGTGCCTTTGTATATATGAGAAACCATTAATTGTTGAGGGGCTCATCGTGTGGGCACGTTAGGTCATGTACAAGTGCCATGACTCATCACTGTGTATGTGTCTGGGTTTTGTTTTTGGCACCAGGTGTCCCTGGTGGTGAACGTGGCTAGCGAGTGTGGCTTCACAGACCAGCACTACCGAGCCTTGCAGCAGCTGCAGCGGGACCTGGGGCCCCACCACTTCAATGTGCTTGCCTTCCCCTGCAACCAGTTCGGCCAGCAGGAGCCCGATAGCAACAAGGAGATCGAGAGCTTTGCCCGCCGCACCTACAGTGTTTCTTTCCCCATGTTTAGCAAGGTCGCAGTCACCGGCGCCGGTGCCCACCCTGCCTTCAAGTATCTGATCCGTGAGTCCTATCCTTTCCCTCATCTTCCCATAGCTGGCTGAAGTCATGGATCCCTGGGCAGCAGAAGCCACTGGCTGGCTGGGTGACCTAGGGCCCCTTCCAGACCCTTGCATGCAGGTTCATAGTCTGTTCCAGCACTAATCTTTGAGGATGGGTTGAGAGGTATTCCTGCCTGAGAATATCTCTACCCCACCTCACCCCACTGCCTTAAGGTTCTCCCTCAGAGTTACTCATAGACTTCTCTGGGATCCTGTTTTCATACACAGGGATTCTTAAAAGGAGACTGGGCCCTCAGATTTAGTCAACATGAATTAGTTGAGCTTATGGACTTGGGATAGAGAAACCAAGGCACAGACAGGGGATGCCACATGCCTGGAGAAGACTGACCAAGATGGCCGACAGGTATCTCCTGTCCTGAGTTAGGGGCAAAGTTTGTAGACCATGGGAGGGAAACCTTCAGGGCCCCAAATACCAGATCTTAATATTTCAGAAATAGATCCCTTCTGCATCCCCAGGAGCCTCAGAACCACAAGATGGGATCATGGGCCAAGCTTGTCATTGTGGCCCTGTTTCCTCCCTCGGGCCTTTCTCTTCCTTTGGGGGCTCCATTTCTGCCCTCTATTCCATGCTTCTGACTGCCTTCCTATCCCTCACCACCCCTCACCCTCACTTGGAATAAATGAAAAACAACAGTGTAGCAAACAAAAGATCCCTTGCTGAGGCAGATTTGAATTTTGTTCTATGGGTCAATCCTAATATTTGCTTTTTTTCCCCCTGTGTGTTTTTATTAGTTCCTTTCCAGTTCCCATAGTTATAGATCAAACCTAACACTGCTTTAGAAGCAACTGGGGAACTCTTAAAAGTGGTTTAGACTGAGACCTACTGAATCAGGGCCCAAGAATCTGTTGCTTTTAACCACCTCCACCATACCATCCCCATCATATGGCCTCTCCCATACCTCCCCCCACTACACCTCCCCCCACCACCATGATTCAAATGCAACCAGTCCACAGCCTAACATTTGGAAACTATTAAGATTTCATTAGAGAACAGAGTGTAGATTATTCAGTAGTTTGAGATCATTAAGAAAGGAGGATCTGATACTGCTTTATCAAGCACTTCACAGAATCCTAAAGCAGTAGTTCTCAACCTTGGGGCCATACTGGCATCTCCTGGAGAGCTTTTAAGTAATACTGATGCCTGAATCTTAACACCAGAGATTCCTATTTAAGTAGCCTGGGGTGTGGACTGGGTATCAGGATTTTATTTTATTTTAAAGATTTTATGTACTTGAAAGAGAGAGAGTGAGAGAGAGCACATCCATGAGCAGGGAGGAGGGGAAGAGAGAGAGGGAGAAGCAGACTCTCCACTGAGCAGGGAGCCCGATGTGGGGCTCTATCCCAGGACCCCAAGATCATGACCTCAGCCAAAGGCAGATACTTAAACGACTGAGCCACCCAGGCACCCCGTGAACATCAGGATTTTTAAAAGTTCTTTAGTTAATTCTACCTAATAGAACCACTGCTTCAAGGGAAGGATGGACACCAGTAGTGGAATTCCAGGAGAGGGGACACAGGGAAGCATACTTTGCTCTCCTTCTTCCTTTTTCTCTAGAGACCTCTGGGAAGGAGCCCACCTGGAACTTCTGGAAGTACCTAGTGGCCCCAGATGGAAAGGTAGTTGGGGCTTGGGAGCCAACTGTGCCGGTGGAGGAGATCAGGCCCCAGATCACAGCACTCGTGAGGAAAATCATCCTGAAGAAGCGAGAAGACTTATAACCACTTTCTCTCCTCTCCTCCTGTCCTCCACCCCTACCGTCCTCCACCTTGAATGGGTGACCAAAGCAAACTCAGTGGTGCTCAATGGTGCTTAGAGGGAGGACCTATGGACTCTCCTTCCTCCATTTTTATCCCACCTACCCTATCACTCCTATGGGGGGAAATTTCTAGTATTTGGATTATTTGAGCCTTAGAACAACCTATAGGAACTCTTGGGCAATAAGAGCTCTTGACCAATGAATCAGCAGCCAATAAGAACCTCTAGCCCATGAAAACACGTGGCCAATAGAACTATATCAAGCAATAATCTCCTGCTTATTAAGAACTCTATAAAATGGGACCAATTCCTACCTCACAGGGCTGTTGTGAGGATGACGATGAAGGATCTATGAAAGTCCCTAGGGCAGAGCCAGCTCACTAGGAGGCATTCAATAAAACTTTTTTTTGCATATAAACCAAAAAAATAACTTGTAATCAATACTTGTGTCCAACAGGAATTTCCAGCCATTGAGAATCCAGGCCAAAGATTTATTTGTTACTGTAATTGTTTTCCTCTGTATTATTTTTTTAAATTACAAAGTAATGCAAATAGATTGTAAAATAATACAGGATGATATAAAATAAAAATGAAGATATCCCCCTTATTTTCTATATCTCACTCCCTGGAGGTAAATAAATACTGTCAGCAATTTGGTACAAAGACTTCCTAATTTTTTTTATCAAATCAATCATTATTGCCCAATAAGAATTCACTGACCAAAAAAAAAAAAAAAAAAAAAAAGAATTCACTGACCAAAAGTATACTATAATAACAAATAGGCAAAGGATATGAATAGATATTGCACAGAGTAATGTAGATGGATAATAAGGATAGGAGAAGATACTCAGCCTCATTAAAGTTGGAAAGATTTTTTTAAACGATAATATCCATAGTTGGTAAGGATGTGGGGAAACGGGCATTCATAGTAACTGTTGGTGGGAAATGAACTGGCACAAGTTTTTAGAGGGTTATTTGGCAGTGTCTTTCATCATTTCTCATCCTAGAAGTCTCCCAAACTGTGCAAATATATATGTACAATAAAATGTATGTACATTGTTCATAATACTGAAAACTGGAGGGGCACCTTGGTGGCTCAGTTGGTTAAGCATCTGACTCTCGAGCTTACGATTTTGAGTTCAAGCCCTGTATTGGGCTCCCCACTAGGTACTGAGCCTACTTATACAAAGAAATGAAAAACAAGACAAGTATCCAATAATGAAAATTGGATATAACCCTATATCCGTCAGTATGGTCTGATAATGAATTATGGTACAAATACAAATGGTACACTAATACAGTTATTAAAATGAATGAATTAGGGACACCTGACTGGCTCAGTCAGTAGACCATGCAACTCTTGGTCTCAGGGTTGAGTTTGAGCCTCACGTTAGGTGTAGAGATTACTTAAAAATAAAATATTTCAAAAAATATAATTCATTCATCTTATTTTAATTTTTTTTAGTTGTTTAAAAAATGTTAAGTAATCTCTACACCCAGTGTGGGGCTTGAACTTACAACCCTGAGACCAAGAGTCACGTGCTCCGCTGACTGAGCCAGCCAGGTGCCCCAAAATGAATGAACTAGATTTCTATATGCTACCATAGAAAAAGTTGTCCAAAAGTGAAAAAAGGGCAGCTTATAAAACAGAATGAATACATGCACACACACAAAAATCTACTATAGGGGTGCCTGGCTGCTCGGTCTGTAGAGCATGTGACTCTTGTTCTTGGGGTTCTAAGTTCAAACCCAATGTTGGGTGTAGAGATTACTTAAAAATAAAATCTTTTTTTAAAAAAATCCAGTATAAAGAAGTATAAGATATTTTTTAAGATTTTATTTATTTATTTGAGAGAGAGAGAATGAGTGAAAGAGAGAGCATGAGGGGCAGGAGGTCGGAGGAAGAAGCAGACTCCCTGCTGAACAGGGGGCCTGATGTGGGATTCGACCCTGGGATTCCAGGATCATAACCTGAGCCGAAGGCAGTCGCTTAACCAACTGAGCCACCCAGGCACCCCAAGAAGTATAATATTTTTATCAAAAGTTTTCGATATTAAGTGAGAAGGAGAGAAAGGAATATAGACCAAACTATTTTTTTTTAAAGATTCTATTTATTTGAGAGAGAGGGAGCATGGGGGGGAGGGGCAGAGGGACAGGCAGACTCCCCAACCCTTGAGCATGGAGCCCAGCGCCGGAGTGATACCGGGCTCAATCTCAGGACCCTGAGATTAGGACCTGAGCCAAAGTAAGACGCTCAACCAACTGAGCCACCCAGCTGCCCCTAGACCAAACTATTAATGGTGGTTGTCAATGAGAGAGTCTGAGGAAAGAGGGGATAACAGGAGACCTTCACTGTCTTTGTTAAGTATTTCTGTAATGTTTTAATTTTGTATGTAAAATACGTATTTCACTTTTTATAGAAATATAAAAAGAGGCAGCTAAAAACTGAGGTGATGGGCAAAGTCACTGATTGATAATTCATTAACCAATAAGAATTTCATGTCCACTTCTCCCAAGGTCACTTTTCTAGAAGGTAGATTCAGATTTAAGTCCTGGATGTGCCCCTGACTCATAGACTGAGCAAATTGTTCCCTCTCTTCTGTCTTCCATTTTCACTTCCATTCACTTCCATTGTCACTGGACAATGAAAAGGCTGAACTGTGCTTATGGTTCTTGCAGTGTCCCTTAATGGTTCCTCTCAAAAGCTACCCAGAGTGAATGAAGGCTCTCTGTGGGCCAACCACAAGCCCCACTATGGTGGTCTCCAGCCTGCCCTTACACACAATGCTCCAAGTTCCAGCTCTGCATATGCTGCACATGCACACTCACACACACAATGAAATGCAGCAATCACAGAAATGTTCGTGATGGACACCTCAGAACCACATTCTCAATGGACACCTCTCTGACCTATCCTGCTTGACCTCTCGGCCACATCTGACATTGCTGCCTGCACCCTTCTCCCTGACACCTTCTCTTCCCTTTCATGCCACTATCTTTCCTGGTTTTACCCTTTCTCTTTGAGTGCTTCTTCCTTCTCAGTATCTGTTGATGTCTCTTCCTCCTGCACACTCCTTCCCCGTTGGTCTTCCTTGGGGTATAGGTCTTCTTTTCCCTCCAGGTACTCTTCTGCAGCCCTCTCATTTTTCTTCATAGTTTGACCACCATCAATGCCCTATTTTTTTTTAAGATTTTATTTATTTATTTGACAGAGAGAGACACAGTGAGAGAGGGAACACAAGCGGGGAAGTGGGAGAGGGAGAAGCAGGCTTCCCGCTGAGCAAGGAGCCCGATGTGGGGCTCGATCCCAGGACCCCCGGGATCGTGACCTGAGCCGAAGGCAGACGCTCAACTGACTGAGCCACCCAGGCGCCCCTCAATGCCCTATTTTTAAAAATATTTTACTTATTTATTTATTTATCTATTTATTTAGAGCTAGCAGGGGGGAGGGGCAGAGGGAAAGGGAGAGAGAATCTCCAGCAGACTCCAAGCTGAGCGCAGAGCCTGTCACGGGGCTCAGTCCCTTAACCCTGAGATCATGACCTGAGCCAAAATCAAGAGTCAGGCGCTTAACCAGCTGAGCCACTCAGGTGCCCCACCATCTATGCCCTACTGACACCCAAAATCTCTACCTTGTGTCTACACTGGACTCCTATTCACCTGCCTAATGGGCAAGTCTACAGACATTGCAGTTCAACCCGTCCAGAACTAAACTCATCATCTCTCCCTGACACACCTCTCTCCTTTCCACTCAGCCTTCGCAAATCCCCAGAGCCTTTCCTTTCACACACCACTCTCTCACTACACCATTATTATTTAAGTGACTGGTCTCTCCTCTCTTCTTAGCCCAGCCCCTGGCCTTCAGCATATATAATTTAACTATAACATAAGCATTCTGAGCACCAGCTCCCTGCTGTCCCTGACTAGGACCCATCTAGAAACCAAAGATGAGCAAAGTTTCCTCCAGAAATTTAGAGTCTCGCTGAGCATTTTGCAGTCCCAAGTAGGCCTTCATTCCTACACTTTACCAGCATTCTGCTGCTCCCATGTCCCTTCTAATGTGCAAGAGGAGCCTAGGAAAAAAAAAATCTAACTTTAAATCCTCATCAGCTGTTACCTTGGTCATTGGCTAAGCATTATCTGCTAACAACTTAGTTTTAAATTAATCCCTTGGGGGGGCACCTGGGTGGCTCAGTAGGTTAAGCCTCTGCCTTCGGCTCAGGTCATGATCTCAGGGACCTGGGATTGAGCCCCACATCAAGCTCTACTGCTCAGCAAGGAGCCTGCTTCCCCCTCTCCCTCTGCCTGCCTCTCTGCCTACTTGTGATCTCTTTCTCTCTGTCAAATAAGTAGAGAAAATCTTTTTTAAAAAATTAATTAATCAATTAATCCCTTGGTAATCAGCTAACACTTGAGTATTAATAACTGATCTTCTACTAGCACTTTACTTATTTTCTAACACTATTTATAAGCAATATACTTCATCAGGTTTTATCTTAACACGTAGTAGTTTCGCTTTTTGCCAAGCCTTAATTATTAATCATTATTTTAGTTGTCTGCTTAAATCCTATACTGATCCCTTAGTTATCTGCTATTAGTTTAGAGTAAATTAGCAAACCAGAGACCACCAGGTAAGAGTTTGGAGAGGGGTCACTTCTGGCTGTGGATATGACAAAGGCCTTTGTGTTTGGCTGACCTCTCCTTCATCAACTAGTCCTAGGTCCTCTGAGAAAGGGAGGTCCATCCTAATCGCTTATCTACTTCTCTGAGCTGGGCTAGAGTATGGTGAGAGGACAGTAGGACTATGAGGGTGCTTCCTGGAAAGGGACATTCATTCATCAACAAATATTTCTTTTTTTTTTAAGATTTTATTTATTATTTGACGGAGAGAGACACAGTGAGAGAGGGAACACAAGCAAGGGGAGTGGGAGAGGGAGAAGCAGGTTTTCACTGAGCGGAGAGCCTGATTTGGGGCTCAATCCCAGGACTCCAGGATCATGACCTGAGCCGAAGGCAGACACTTAACGACTGAGCCACCCAGGCGCCCCAACAAATATTTCTTGAGCACTGTTTATGTGTCAAGTTCTGCACTAGGGTCTAGGGATACATCAGTGGAAAAAAAAGTAGGCCTATTCTCAGCTGCCACGGCACTTAGAGAATAGTGGGAAAGACAAGCCTTAAACAAATAATTACACCAATTATTACATAATTATGACAAGCACCAGGAATACAGGGAGGCTATTCTGGTTCAGAGGTCTCCCTGAGGAATGACATTTAAGCCAAGAGCTGAAATCTTATTTTATTTATTTATTTATTTATTTTTAAGATTTTGTTTATTTATTTGAGAAAGAGTACACAAGGTGGGGAGGGGCAGAGGGAGAGGGAGAAGCAGACTCCTTGCTGAGCCGAAGGCAGACGCCTAACCAACGGAGCCACCCAGAGGCCCAAGAGCTGAAATTTTAATAAGAGAGGAAAGAGGGGTGCCTGGGTGGCTCTGTTGGTTAAGCATCTGCCTTTGGCTCAGGTCATGATCCCAGGGTCCTGGGATCGAGCCCTGTATGGGCTACCTGCTCAGTGGAGAGTCTGCTTTTCTCTCTGCCTACCACTCCCCCTGCTTGTATGCTCCCTCTCTCTCTCTCTCAAATAAATAAATAAAATCTTAAAAAAAAAAAAAAAAAAGAGTTAGGGGAAAGAAGTGGGAAGTTCCTAAATGGATGGAGGCCCTAAGGAGGAAAGATACTCGACAGGATGGAGACAGGGCTGTCGGGAGCCATGTGACCAAGTGAAGGGCGAGAGAAGTAGTCAGGGCCCAGACCATTCAGGACCTTGTGGAATCCAGGTAAAAAACCAGAGTGACCTGACTTAGCATGACAGAGCCTATCTTCAGTCCCAAATCTGAAGGCCAGAAATGAACTCAGGAGCAGAGGCAGACACCGAACTACCAATAGGAGAAGCAGGTTGCTCTGCTGGCCGCCTGGAGGAGAGATCACCATGGAAACCCCTGCGGAAGGCAGGCAGACCTGGCAGATCCCAGTTCCAGCAGGGCCAGCCTGGCAGCTGAGGGAGGGGATTGCCAAGGCCTGGGTCCCTACAAATCACCAAGTGGACTCTACCCTGATAGATAACATGGCAGGTGGTCAAAAGGATGCATTTCAAAAAAGAAACACTGCCTTAGGTCTAACAAAAACTGCAGCTTCCTCTCTCCCCCGCATCTCCTTTAGTCCCTACATCTTAGCTCTCACCTGTGCCTTTTACTGCTTTGTGTTAGGCTGCAGATTTGGCAGCTATAACAGGAACCCAAAGTAAACACATCCTCAAAGTTAAAGTTATTTCTATCCTGTGTAAAAGTTGGACCTTTAGCCAGATTAATGGTGCTTCCATCCTCAGGCTATTGCCGTCATGTGCACAACTCGAGACAGCTGGCCACCTCAACCCTATTCCTTTTTTTAAAAAAAGATTTTATGTATTTATTTATTTTATGTTACGTGTTCTGTGATGTTATATGTTATGTTATTTATTGAGGGTGTATGAGCAGGGATGGGGCAGAGAGCGAGAGAGAGAATCTCAAGCAGACTCTGTGCTGAGCACAGAACCCGACATGGGGCTCGATCCCACCACCCTGAGATGATGACCCGAGCTGACACCAAGAGTCGGAACTCACCATCAGGCACCCTCAACCCTATACTTTTAAGTTACGGCACTACAGCACATCCCGTAGGTCAGACAAACTTGACCAAATAGCCACTCGGACAAGAAAGACTGAGAAATAAAGTTTTTATTTGTATGGCCATGTGCCCAGATGAAAATTGCGAGTTTCATTAAATAGAAGAAGGGGAGAACAAATAGCCCCAAATAGTTGGGGGCAGGAACAAAAAGCCCTACATCTTAACATCTTTCAAGTCTCTCCCTGCTCCTTCCTGCTACCATTATCCTAACTCAAGACTTATCATCCTTCTAGCTCGTCAACTTGGTTCCAGCTCCCTCCTCCAATCCATCCTTCATATCACAAGCTAGATGATGTTCCAAAAAGCAAATCTGAGCATATCATCTCTCTG